>JAXGGA010015350.1:0-29418 GCA_038373865.1 Uloborus plumipes
TCACATGGACAAACCACACCATCTGTTAAAAAATAAAAAGACTAAATAGTACCTTTCAAAAATTAAAAATGTAGGCAAACCAGAAAAGGAAAGGTGAAAATATCAATGCCCGTTCCAGACTGATGACTCCAAATTAGGTTGAAACTGCAGTTTCTGGATGGAGTAACGGGGCTGTCGGTATATAGCAAAATTGAATTGGAAAATCACCCTTTTTATATTTTCTCTTTGTACATGTTCAGAGAGTCATTGTTTTAGTTTCTTGATATTATGTATAATATATATGTTATTAAAATAATACACATCATTTGAAAAATTTGCTTGTCGTTTTTGCATTGCAGTGGTAAAGGGAAATATTTCATGTCAGTAAATTAAAATATAATCACATCATGATTTTTCGATCTTTGTTAGTTGGAAGTTACAGAATTTTTTTTCCCCAATTATAAATAAAATATTTTTCTAATTTTCGAAAGTTTTCATTTGGCATTTACTCAAAATTACCAAAGTCAGTTTTTTAATAATTATGAAAAATTCACTGCTTATATTGCACATGTGCCAATATTATATTTCAAAAGTTATTTATTTAGGCATTTACATTTGTATATTTTATTTTACAAAAAACTTCAGAATTTTTTCTAACACAATTATTTTTTTTTTTTTTGAGCTATTTGTTCTTGCACAAATTCAAGCACGCCCATAATTTAAGAGGGTCATTTCCCCTCCCCACACTTTGAAAAAATAATGTATTTCCATGTAAGTGGATGTGGGTTTTGCTCTTTTTCGGTATCATTTACATTGAGCATACACTTTTGCTCCCCCCCCCCTTTGGAGAATTTTGAAATGATTCACCCTGAAATCAAGCACAATTTCTAAGGATTAGTTAATATTTTTTTAAGTACTCTTGCATATTTTTAATCACTACTTTACTTGTAAATACTGAGCAGAAATTGTCTCCATTTGCAAATAAATGAAAAAATGTAGTTTTTAAAAATGTTGGTTTTTACAATTTTTGTTTTTTTTTTTAAATTTTTATTAATTATTATTTTTAAATTTTACTTTTTGAAATTTACTATCATTTTTATGTTGTTTTAACTATTTTTTTCAACATATTTTTTTGCTTGTTTTATCGTTTTATTTAATTAATTTATTTATTTTGAATTTTTTTTGTTTATTTTTTTTATTTATTTATTTTTTATTTATTTATTTATTTTTTTTTTTTTTTGAAATTTAGCATTTAAATACCATTAATTATGTTTCATATTGTTCCAATTAAATCATTGATGAAAAGTTTATTTAAGAATTTGAATAATTTAAAAACTCATTTCGGAACTGTATTAACCGCAGTCTCGTAAAAATGACAATTTAAAAAAAAATTGTTATTTTCTAGAGAAATACTTGAACGTAGTCATATAGGACTCTAGATTAACAGAATAAAATCTCAATGAAAGACAGAATGCAGACGACGAGAAAGCGAAAGTGGAAGCCTTAAGCGACCGCCATTTGACATACGTTGTCTGCCGCAGTCTGCTCTCCGGAGTGGTGTAAATGGGAGAAGATTTTCATCAGGCGTGTGACGTCACATGTCCGCCATCCGACGCCCGAAAGCAGTCCTCGTGTAAAGGGGGACTTAGAGTTGTTCGTAATTCTTCAAAATTCTTATCTGCAGGCTTAGCTGGCGCGATAAGACTCTTCAACAAAGTAAACAGTTTCGGTGATAAACAAGAAATAAATACTTTTCCTCGTTTGTCCTCTGGAATGTTCTGAACATCCAAAAAAGCTGTAAATCTGTCGATGTATGAATCCCATGACTCAGCAGAATCATCATATTTCTCAAATTGAACATTTACGTTCTTGCTTTGAGGATTTGCAGTAGTTTCGATTTTACTTTGAGTTTTCAACATTTCCATTAATGCATTATTTTGTTCAATTAGTTTCTCAATAACCTTATCTCTGTTTTCCTCAGACATTTTGTATTGAATAATATCGAATTATTTCAACAACACTGTTAAAAATTCAGGAAACTTTTATGGTAAATATTACTGTAAAATGTTGCATTTACAGTAACGAAATTATTTACAGTAAATTGTACCATAAAAAAGAAACGATTACAACGCCAGTTGATAAACCACGTGACTTACTGAGCGAAGCACGTAATACTCAATTTCTGTTCGCCATGTGTGGTCTATTCGGTATAGTGGATAGAGAAGCGAAGTGGGATAACTGCGTCTTGGGTTCGATCCTAGCTTTTTGCATTTTTTAACTCTACTTTTCTCTACCGTAAAATTTTACAGTAAAATTGGATTTTACGGTGAAAGTTACTGGCAACATGGATGCCAGTAACTTTTACCGTAAAATTTCAGGAAAATTTTTAACAGTGAATAGAAGAGGCGAAAGTTCGTTTCTAACACTTACAGTTCAATGGAGAACAACACAAGAGAAGAAAGTTCGTTTCCTACCTTTTCAAAAGTTCATGGAGACTTTTGGTTTTTGCATCATGGGTTCTTTACCGAAATTAACTACTTCTCGTCGCCATCTGTCGTGTTTTGGCTAGATAATTGATGTCTAGTCAATTAATGTAACACAAGAACCATGCTGTTCTGCGTGAGAGGTTACCGGTTTTTTTTTACATGTCATACAGTTACGAATACAGTTACACGTTAATACTTTACAGTTACAGTTAAATGATAATATCTTACAAATACTTTATTTACGATCTCAAATATATAAATTTGTTTTTGTTTTTTTAAATTACAAAATTTAAGTTCGAAAAAAATGTCCATGATCTGAAATGACATATTTTGATGAAAAAGCATATTTGAACTATAGACGGGTATTCAAAATTTGGGATCAAAAGATTCAGTAGTTCTTGTTATATACTAAAAAAACTAATTTTACTCTCGCGTAAAGGACCGTATAACTTTGCAAAGTGACATATTGAAAATTTCCCTGTTAAGAAAGGGGAAAATTGTTCAATAATACAATGTAATCACTAATAACATTGCATTATTTCACAAGATTTTTTATGCTATACACTACTGGTTGAGAGAGGGTGCTCTGGTCGAAAAGAAAAGGAGTTACTTGAACCAGTAACTTATCATATTTATAAACCGGTATCGAAAATAAATACACAATATAAGAGAGGTAAATTCGGCTACCAGCAAATACAAATAAACTTTGATTAGCTGCTTCTGTTTCTTTACAAAAAAAAAAATCACAGATGATCCAAATGCAGCAAATAGTAAGTTCTATTTGACGATGACTACAAAAAATCACAGATCGTATAAACAATTGCACTTCCTACTAAGTTTCAAGCAAAATGTGAGAATATTGCATTTTTTCAATCCATAAGTAAGAGTCTTTTTTCAAATTTGTTAAAATACAAATCATTTATAAAACCCGAAAATTGTCAAATAACTTAAATTCAATCAATGTAACAATTAGTTCAGTTATTTTCTTTAAAAATAAATTGATATTTCATGAAATTCATTTGCGTTTATCAATAAGCTTTGTTCTTGAAAGTAGCATTTTCTACGTGGTGGCGGTCCCTGCGGTTTTTGAAATCGTTTTTTGTTATTACCTTTTTATTTGTTCTGTGTGTGCTGTTTTAAATTCAATCAAATTTGACACCCTGGCTGGTTTTAGCCTTAAAAACTCAATTTTGTATTAAAAAATATGGTTTTTCTTTCTAAAACTCAGATTGTGTTCGTTTCACTTTATGTATGGTACCGTATCAAAAATTCATGGACGGAAAATTTGAATGTAACCCATGCTAATTGACACCTTTCTTTACTTCCTAACATGTATAAAAGCTAAGGCTCGACCGATGCATCGGCGCCGATGGATGAAATTTTTTCCATCGGCCGCCGATACTAACATGGGAAAAACATCGGCCCTTCAGCCTCAAAAATACCTAAATGCCGATGCATGTCCGATGTTTTTTTTTTTTTTCTTTTTTTTTAAGTTTTTTTAAGAGGGAATTCTATTTTCTCAAAAGTTTACTTCACAATTAACAGTACGTTCAGCATGTGACTTGAAATCGGGCAGACACCGAAATTTTCACAACACAGCAGACACTTTCCGAGTGATCGCTTTGATCACTGTAAAAAAATTCAGAAACGTTTCTGAATATACTCGAAACATCCGCTTAAAATCACTTTTCCAAAATAGTCGGAAACGTTTCTGAATATACAAAAAACCTGAGTGGAAGTTGCGTAGCTCAATGCGCAACGAGCAAAATTGGTTTTCGGGGAAGATTGAAACCGGAAACAGAGCCATATTAACGTGTTGCATTTCAGAGCGTGTGTGTCTTTTGTCTTGCTTGGTATAAAATCGGATCTGTTGGAAAGTGTTAATCCGTGAGTAATTATTAAACACTGAATAGTATTTACTTCAGTAATCCGCAAGGCATTATATTTGTTTTGGTGACATGTAAAATTAACCCGACACTGCATGGTGTTGCCAATTGGATACATGGGCAATTTGTCCTCCTTATGAATAGCAGAATGTAGTCATAAGGCAACTCAATGCATAAAAAGCAAGTATTGGGTATATTTAAAGCAATTATCACCATTTATTCTCCATACATGGCAGCACTGGTCTGTTACATGCTCTTAAATGAATCCATATGGATAGCTTCTAAAATCACTTAAACTACCAAGTTTTGAAATTATTTTTCACAATGAAATATTTTTCTTTGTCTTTTAAAGAAATAACATGAATAAAATAAACATTTATCTCTCGTTTAAGATGCGTTTTACATCAAAATAATTATTTGGAAAAAATCTAGGACGTAATACATGTCTGTAGCCATTTGGCAACATTATGCAGTAAGCATCTAGAGAACACTTCGATTCATCTCTGTAGTTCATGAAATATGTGATTTGTTTATGTTTCGCGCTAGCTTCTTTCTCTTTTTGAAAGGTATAAAATAATATGCGGACCCAAAAGTGATACTTTCGGCTGTTCTACCGTTTATTAGACCTCGCAATTATCAATGCTTAGTTGACGTTCCACAGAGTGGACAAACAAAAAATCAATAGGGAAAAACCTTCAAAACGTGTTCATTTTAGATTTCAGTTAGCACAAACGTTGTGCTTACACGGACAAGTAAAATCATTAATAATTTTAAAATATAATTTTGAAAAAAACTAAAAAATATGCTTTTACATAGGAATGCGCTGTGATCATCACGGATTTCCCTCTGATGACTACTGACTTCCCTCTCTGAAAACTACTGAATATCCGCACTTAAGTTTACATGCTCTTATAATACATCAACATGCAATACAGTTTAGACTTTAGTACTAAAAATATTAAATATATTACTTTTATGTTTGCAAAGAACGTAAATTTTATCTTTTATTCAGTTACATACATACATACAAAACAACCCACATGTGAAATTAATAAAAGCGTATTAAAAAGAGGGAGACCATTAGCTACAGAGGAACTAGAGTTACAAACCAAAAAAAAGAAAGCTTGCGCGAGAGAGCCTCCAAAAGATATCAGATTTGACAGAATTGATCATCGGAGTACAAATAAATAATGATCTAAAATGCCAAAATGGAAAGGATTACAAGAGTACAGTGCACCAAATGTTCAATTCCTCTATTTTTTTACAAAAAAAAAAAAAAAAAAACTAATTTCAAGACTATCATTTAAAATCATTTTTGTCTGTTGAATGCATGGTGTAGCCATTTGGCAACAAAACTATTTTTAATTAGAAAGTGGTGAAAATTTAGAGTTAATTTTTTTTAATATTTTCCCATACTTTCTTATTACAATGACAAACACATATATTTTTTTCTAAGAAAAATAAAAAATCATGCAGTGTAGGGTTAATACGAAAACTAAATGTTCAAGGCTTACTTCAACAGTGTGTATTACAAGGTATCAGAGTGTGTATTACACGGAATCAGAGTGTATTACACGTATGGATTATTACGATTACATCGAAGAGCAGTTTGGTTTATTTTAATTTCTTCCAGAAACCGGTAAGTATTATTCGTTGCTTAGAAAACGATTTATTTTCTTTTAAATAGTATGAAATCTTTGCTGTGCCCAAACTCTTTTTTTTTCTTTCTTGGGACTTGTATCGACATAATCAAAACTGGTTTTCATTCAGTGCTTCAAGAAATTTATCTGGTTAAAATAAGACGAAATATTCAATAATAATGATAATTATAAGATCAGGAGCTCCCCAAAGGAAGGTCATGGAAGGTCACTGGGACCTCCCAAAAATTTTCCTCCTTCGGCAAATTCGGAGCGACGATTCAGAAAATTCAGGGGATAGCATTGCAATATTTTTTTGTGATATTATTTGTTTGTGAGTTGCTACAATCTTTCATTTTTTATGCATGTTGAGCATAAGGAGAACCTATTAATATAAATATATTTCATTATATTATTGACGTCACTAATCATAAACAGAATACACGATTCCTTTTCTTGGGGGGCCTTATTTAGAGGGAATTCAGCCACCAGACTTCGTTCGAATGGGAAACGAAACCAAACTAAACGCAAAGATGTTGCACTTTGGTCGCAACCTGAAAACTCTAATAAAATGTGTAAGTGACTTCAGGTTTTTTTTTTCTTTTGCATTGCTGGCAGACTTTTTTAATTTCTCACAGTGAAAAGAATTATCTGCTTCGTTTTAGTTGGTTAAATTTCTCTTCGCTGTGAAAGAAATCACCGTTGTTTCGTTTTAAGTATACTAAAATATTACTTTGTGTTTCAATTAATTTACTGTTTTTGAATGTTGTACCCATTAAGTGCCAAGTCTCCCATTTTGGGAACCTATGATTAAGATTTTTTTCCTCAGTAAGTAATGAAGATAAATATTTTGAAAATATTTTTAATTGAATAGCAAAGTGCCTAACTTAATTGGTATTTTTTTCAAAAAGTTTATAATGTAAATTGTATTTTTTAAAAATAGTTTAATTTTAGCAAAAAAGCTTGTATTTACTTCATAAGGCAAAAAAAATCCTTAAAAAGAAGAAAATCAAATGTAGAAGTTTAAAAACATGGAATAAAAATCACAAGAGATCTTTTTTCAAATCATAACAAACATATGTCAAGAAATTTAATTTAAACTGGTTTTATGGTTGTTTATTTACACAGGTCCCAAAATGGGAGATTTGGCGCTTTCTGACTAGCAAGAAATATCACGAGTAGCAGAGTAAAGTCCTCCTCCATTTTGCATGAATAAACACTCCACTCTCTTTTATTTCCTGTTGAAGGTCTACCCCTTTGTATTAGAACATAGTAAACTCTCTTTTTTGTTCAAAAATCAGGAACTTTTATCAGAACAGGTGACATTCCATTCGTTCTGAAGAATATTCTAGGTAAACAGCGGCGACCAATCATGCATAAGGACAATGGTGCACCTCCTCCAAGGGGGAATTAGACGTCCACTAGAATGATATGTAAATCATTCAAAAAATTTCACCCTCCCCCTCTCTCCTAAAAATTTTAATGCTGCAGTTTGCACCTATCACAGCCCCCTTTTCCTGTCCTTTGTGAGTTCCCCTGAGGAGCGAATTCCCGAAGCTATAGCAAGTGGCGTTCAGTAAGGAAGGTTTTTAAAACAGAAATTTCTTTACATTTCTTGAAATTAAAATTGTTAAAATTTTTGACTTAGCAGCAAGCTTTGAACAGTATGGCGACAACAAATTGTAATGCATTACCAGCAAATGAGTGCAGTGTCACTTGTTTGTCACCCGCCAGATTCTGATCAGATAATTGAGAGGGAAAGCCTTAATGATAATTGCCTAGATCACATATAAGGGAATAAGTCTCATTTCGCATTTTTAGAATTTATTGCAATTTTTGTTATGACATCGGAGGAACTAGATCTGTCGCTAACACATCGACGTCAATCATACAGACCATTTTTTCTAAAAACATTCTAATGTTATGAATTGTAAATCCTTTTCTCAAACATGTTGTGAAGTAGACTATAAAAAAAAAAAAAAAAAAGCCTGGCTATGAGTAAATAAATATAACGTTGAGCTGCTTAAAAATTTCTTAGTTCCTTTTTATAAAAATATAGGGCTAGTGTTCGCCATTTAGCCTCGCTTGAACCCTGACTATCTTTGCTCTTTTATTTTCATTAATTATGCCTCGGCATAATTAATGAAAATAACCTATCACTTCTGTATGGTATATGACAATCCTAAAGCTTCAGACTAAAAGGTTGGAAATTCTCCGTGATAATTTCTTTTCATACAAAAAAATATGCTTAGTAAATGAGAAAGTTTGCAAGTTCTCTATATTAAAACTTTTATTTTGTTAAATAATTTACCAACTTAATAATAAAAAATAACTTTTAGTATCAATAAATAAATTTGTTAACTGCATAAAAATGATTTTTAGGTTTTTTAACTAGTTTAGTCAGATTTTATTCAAGCATCATTATTGTGGCTAAGCGCGAAATCTCCCATTTTGGGACCATACCATATTTCTTAACTACATAAATATTTTTTAAAAATTTTAGCTACACATGATTAAAGATATGTATTGCTCCTCAAAACATGCCAAAAGTAAAATTTTTTTCAATGTGGTTCATATAGCGGCGTTTAATAGGTTAAAAAGAATTGGGAAAAAATGTGAGTAATTTTTTGCTGCGTAGAAGAATAACTATACCATGAAGAGTTTTTAATCGAGTGTGTATTAGAATGTTTTAATAGTGTGTCATTTTCTGTTCACTTGAAAATACTTTGAACACGAGTGGCACATTATTCGAGTAGCAATTACCTAAGGATTGTGTGCTGTTTATGAATGGATATTCATCGATGTATTATGGAATATTTCATTTGAAAATGTAGAGTAAGTATACATTTAATTTTTTGAAATTTATTGCATGTAGCATCAGGTCCCTCATTATGACGTGGGGGGAAAGGGGAGGTGTAATGCCCCCCCCTCCGGATTTTAAATTTAATGCATTTTGTTATGCATTTCTGCTTGTATTTTGTAGATTTTTTTTTTTATAAAATACATCGAGCACATACCTTTTGCTCCCCCCCCCCCTCCCGCCCAAAAACTTTGAAATTGTGCGCTAGTTCATATTGTTCAATGAATAAAGGATATGAAAATATCATTCCAGACTAAAGTAGCACCTGGTACTATTCCAACATGTCATTATTCTTGAATATTAATATAGATACATGTCTTGGCTATTATATACTTTTTGAACGTCAATATTATATAGTTCAGAATTAACTGAAACATTTTTTAGTCATCACTTGTGGCACAAACGCTCATTGTTCTATCTTCGTACGTTTTAAAATGTTTAACAAGCAAAAAAGGAAGCTCGTACACTGTCAAAAATATCAAAGCACGTTTCTAATTATGTGGGGCAGCTGCAGTTCATGATAATTTTAAAAATATTTCTGAGAATTTCGGAGTATTTTCTGTAACTTTTTAAAAGCTTCTGAGTATTTCGGAATATATACTTTCTGTTCTGTGTACTTCGGAATCTGCTTTCCATAATTTAAAAAAACATTTCTAAGTATTTCAGACTCCTCTTTGTGTAATTTTCAAAAACATTTGCGTGTATATTGTGCAGGTGCGGTTTATGAAATTTCCAAAAAGAGTTTTTAAGTATTCCAGAATTCTCTCTGAAACTGTAAAACGCTTTCGAACATCTTGGAATCCTTTTTCTGTAACTTTTTTTTAATATAAATCCTATGTCACACATTTCAATGAGTTTAATTATTTTTTTCATGGCTGAGATGAGCAATATTTCATTCCAAAAAGAAAACAAAAATTCAATAATGGTGTTAATATACAACGTTATTATTCTTTTTTTAATCCTCCAGTTTCTTATGTTATAACTCAATTTTATGAACCTCAACTTTTACAAATAACAAAACAACTGGTGAACTAAAAACATTCATAATCAATAAAAATTTTGTATTTTTACACAATCATAAAAGTATTTTATTGAATTATTTTTTGTTTACTTTTTAAAATGAAATATTGCTAATCTCAGCGGTAAGAAAAAAAAATATGAATCATTATAATTCAGACGCGTATATATATAAAAAAAAGAAAGAGCAACAGAACAAAGGATTCCGAAACATTCGAAAACATTTCTGAAAATTTCAGAGATTTCTGAAATACTGAGAAAGCTTTCTGAAATACTCAGAAACCTTTCTGAATGTTTAATGAACCGCAGCTGCATGAAATACTCAGAAACGTTTGTGAAAACAACGGAAAGAGGTTTCCGACATACTCAGAAACGTTTCTGAAAATAACAGAAATAGGATTCCGACTTGCTCAGAAACGTTTCTGAAGAAAACATAAGGAGGATTCCGACATACTTAGAAACGTTTCTGAAAATAACATGAACCGCAGCTGCCCGACACACTCAGAAACGTTTCTGGATTTTTTTTTTTCAGTGATGCAAGTTTTAAGAATTATAGTGAAACCTCCGAATAACGGACGGCAACGGAACTGGAAGTTTTGTCCGTTATTGGAAGGTGTTCACTATAAGGGAGGATTATGCTATTTCAGATTTTACCTATTAATTTAATGTAGAATTATAATCTTAAATATGTACCATTGCCATCTTGCCCTACGATACGTATAATTTGTGCATTGTTTACTATATATCTGGCTTGAACTCATATCATTTTACCTCGAGCCTTTTCATTGCAATCCTTTAAACCAGCCCCCCTCCCCCGCTCTTCTCTTTTACCGTATCTTTCTATTAGAAGCATAGTTCGCCTGCCTACGCATTTTCCTCCACTGTTCTATGATTTTCTGTGACATGTTTTCATTGAAAAATTAAAATTGTAAATATGTCGACTAGGGATGCACCGATTAATCGGCAGGGCCAATTAATCGGCCATAATCGGCCACCTGCCCGATTATTAATAATCGGCAAAATTATACCGATTAATCGGCGGGAAAAATATTTTTTAAATATTATATTTCAAAGTTTAACTTCACCAAGAAATTTTGATGAATAATTCTATCAACAGAAAATAAATTTAATTATCTGACATTTTTACTAAAACATGTAGTATGAGGGGTAAGAGTATAGGGTAAAAACAAAACAAATAGTTTTCATATAGTGCTTAAAACTGGATGGAATATCAAAAGATTACCCTCACAGCTTATATTCATATAGCACTATTAGAAATAATTGTACTCCTGAACTTTCAAATTGGAGTATGAAAACATAAGCATTTCATTATAATCAGTCAAATTTTAGCAATCAACAAGCAGAAAAATATGTGTTGAATAAAATTTCTTTAAGTATGCCTTGAACATGAAGCTGCGAAGAACAAATTTATAAACTAGAAATAAATAATTTCCTGCAAACATAAGTTTAACATGTAGTACAAAAATGTACTGAGTAAAAATAAAGAAATAATAATTCAAAGAATGAAATATAAAAAAATAATCCTCACATTTGATATGCATTTTTTAATAATTTAAATTTCATCTTTTAAATAAATGTACACCTATTAACAACGTTGCAACATTTTTCATGAGTCGATACTTTTCTCTTTGGCGTAATGCTTTTAGGTAACCTCTCAGTTTCACAAAGAGTAAAAGTTTTGAATTAAATGCCTACTAATATAATAGGAAAATAAAGTTTAAATTAAAAGCACTCCTAAATTAGATAGCCAACTTTTTTTTTTAATTTCATGTCAATATAACGTAATTAATAATATGTTGAATGTAAATTTTCTAACAATAATATGAAACTTTGCTCAAAAAATTGGATACATTTCGAAATTATTTTGGCAAAACTAGGAAAACGGGAAAAAACTAAATTTTCTCTGGAAGATAAATTAGTAACTATTTCTAACATCGCAATTGTAAAAGAAAGAAAAAAAAGCAGTGATTGTGAAATTTGTAGTATTGAAAATGATCCCTTATGAGCATAAATCGGCTGGGCCGATTAATCGGCCGATTATCAAAAGGTGATTAATCGGTAATCGGTAATCGGCCAATTTGCTTATCGGTGCATTCCTAATGTCGACGGCCTCCAACTATCATATTTATCTACTCATTACTCAAGTCTATTTTATTTAAACTATTGCAGGGGTGGGATACGATGGATACAATTTCGGAGCAGCTATAATTCTGTTTTGGAGCGGAAAAATAATTTTCTTGTTCTAGTGCATTTTTCAAATGCAGTTAAAAACTTTCTGCCAGAAAAAAATCCTCCATGGATCGGTCGTATGGGTCGCATTCCTTGGCCACCTAGATCCCCTGACCTGGCGGCAGTGGACTTCTTTGCTTGGGGATTTTTGAAACAAGAAGTGTACTGTACATATGTACACAGTTTGGAAGAGATACGCGTTTGGCTTGATAGAGCAGTAGTAAAACAGAAATGAAATTTCATTGAGGGCGACGGTAGTTTCCGCTCGTAAAAAGCCAAGGGCATCTATGAGGTGTGGAGGCTGATAATTTCAGCAGCTCTGGTAAATTTTGAAGATTTCTTACATGTAAATGTACTTATTGATGTTAGTGCAACTAATTTTGCATTTTGTTTTGTGAAAAGCACGTGAAAGTAACTCTTCTTTGTTTCTACTTGTTGTTACCTCTTGTTGTGTTTGTTATCTTAATAAAGTGTTTTAATTATTATTTAGATATAAAACTTTCATTTCTTGAACAAAGGAAACACCATACTTACGTGAAACAGAAATTTTTGAATAGAAAAGTGTAAATCTCTGCTGGTTTCCATATTCCGACGAATGCAGATTTTCATACTGCTTCAAACAAAAGCCTGAATTTCTGCTGCCCAATATGATTTTCAGTTGTACCGTCTGAAAGCTAGTGAAATGGGTCAGTTTTTAGTAGATTTGATGAGAAACCCATACGGTTGTTTTTGAAAATATCGATTGAAAACTTGGGTGTCATTTTAATTCTGAGTATTTCCAAAGCTTGTAGCTCGCTGTAAAATTCGACTATCTTGATGAAAAAGATGTTATTTTGTAGGATTTAGTCCAGTGGTTCTCAACCTTTTTACAGCTACCGCCCCCTTTAGAATTGAAAATATTTTCAACGCCCCCTTTGCGTACGGACGTGAAACTGGAAGAGGGGGAGGAGGTAAAGCAGTTTTTCTGACAGGTTTAAATGTATGATTTTGCCCAAACAGAGAGTTAAAAATACCTATAGTGTAAAAAACTTAGGGTTTAAAAATTTTTTATACTTTATAAAAAAATAATTTCAAAAAAACGGGCAAAATTTTTGCTCCAAAAACCTGCGTCAAAGAATCAACCAAGTGCCTAGAATGGTTACATTAAATGAGTGACCCATCTCAAACGTAATTAAGAACAAAACTGTTTGAAATAAAAATGCGTTGTTTTCAACATTTTTATTTAAAAACCCATATATTTTGAAAAATATACTGCGTTCAAATAGTTACCCCAAACGGTCCAATCCCTAACCGTGTTGTTCTTATTTACTTGCAACTATGCAATGCGCATCCCTCATTTATTTCATACCGATGTTACACTTTACTGCGGATGGGCAGTAACAAAGCCGGACCTTCGATTTTTCTCACGTGGGACAAAGACTTGCAAGTTTTAATTGGAGGAGAAAATGAAATACGTTAAGATTATAAATTTCAAGATAAGTTCAATGCAGAGAAATTCTTTTTGAGTAACAAGGGAAAAAATGCTCTTTTTTTTTTTTTTTTTCAAAATTGAAGGCAAAATATTCAAAAATAGGGTTAATTTTTGTCATGTTAGGGAGCCAGAGCTTCTTCCGGTGTTCTCTGAAATTGAAGTATTAAATTGCCTAAATTTAAATTATTTTTGTTGATGTTGAGGAAATGGTAAAAGTTGGGGACGGAATTTTTTTCTTATTGAACTCTGGTGCTGTTAAAGCGATGCTTTAACGACACAAAACGTTGGTCAAGTCAGATGGCTTTCTTCTAGAATTTTTTAGAAACTAACCACCTAAAAGCGCAATTTTAAACTCGGTTTGGTCACACTTGTTGAAAGAAGAGGCGGGTAGTTCAAGCTTCCCTGTCGTAATCAATTTTTAAAATCATTAGGCTGTGCTTGAGAATGAAGGTTTCGAGAGCGCTTTAACAGAAATGTCTAAAACAATACTGTAAGCTATGTGGTTATATTAGGCAAAGGCGTTTTGGCTATGTAAGTTAGGTAAGCGAGGAGAGGGGGAGGGATTCAGGCCTCTTCCTCTGACAATTTTCGAAATGGAATTCCTAAGGACACAATTTTAGGCTATTTTAGACTGTTGCACTATTAAAGTGGGGATCGACCTTCAAAAACTTTTTGGAGATTGAATTGCTATTAGCGAATTTCAGGCTATCTTTGACATTACATAGTATGAAATTTTAAAGTTTTCGAAATTAATGGTCAAAAACGCAATTTTAGGTCCTTGCATGTGGTTTCTACAAGAAATTTTGTGGCTCCATGGAGAGGGGTATGACTCCTACCCCCTTACCTATAGGCTGTGCTTGATCTTTGAAAACGTAAAGAGAAGGATCAGGTTTCAGGCTGAGATATCCCAACAAATAAATTTTAAAGCCATCCTTGGTAAAGTACGAGAAAGGGATTTCCTCCCACTTTTGCCCAGAACATGCCCTTGCAGACACATTTCAAAATAAACCCATCGCCCCCTTACCGCCCAAAATACATCCACCGCCCCCTTACTGCCCAAAATATGTTCGCCGCAACTCAGTATCTCCCCACCGCCCACCGGGGGGCGGTATCGCCCCCGTTGAGAACCACTGATTTAGTCTGTTCTTTCGAAATATGTCTTCATTTGTGTGTAGGTCTTATAGAAACTTCAGAAATTGGTCTTTTTCTCAAAATTTTGTTTTTTGACCCATTTTTCTTATATCTGCCATAACTCGGTTACGGTTAAGAATAGGACACGATAATGGGTGGTTCTATGTTCCGCCTTGGCTGTAACCCCCTTACGTAAGGCAGATTCGGTCAAAGTTAATATTAGCTTCGTATAACTTTCCTTTTTTTTTTTTTTTTTTTTTGTCTCTCACTCTCTCATACAGCTTTTGTCGAGTGGTAGTAAAATAGAAATTTAGGCTAAAATCTGAATGACTGAAAAGGAAGTTGAATGAAATGAATATATGACCCATCAAATCTATACTAATATAAAGCTGTAGAGTTTGTTTGTTTGCTTGAACGCTTTAATCTTCGGAACTACTGGTTCGATTTGAAAAATTCATTTTGTGTTGAATAGTCCATTTATCCAGGAAGGCTTTAGGCTATAGGAGTTATTGTTATAACTAAAAATAATAATGTAAGAAATAATAAACTCTACGAAAAGAATTAGTTTCCCTCTTCTCGAGAGATGGCGCTCATAAAGAGTATTGCTAAGCTTTTGCAACTGTGGAGGCGCCCTCTACATTCAATGGTTGACAATCAAGCAGTTTCTCTTGCCTTTTAATGTGGATTAATTTCCACTCTTCCTGAGAGATGTCGTTCGTAAAAATTATTTTTTAGCACCTGTGTAGAGAGCGCTGGTTGACAATTGCTCTAGCCTCGAGAGTTTTGTCTCTTGCCACAAGGCTCAGATCACGAAATGGTTTTCGTGTTTTTCTTTGGTATTCAGTTATATAATTTGTTTTGTAGGATTTTTCTATTAACTTTTGTCTTTCTTATTTCTGCATTGTTAGTATTTGTTCTTCATTTGTGGTTGTTCTTTGTAACTTTATTATTATAGTGTACCTCAGGTACTTAACTAAGCACATAATTTAAAACCACAGTATATAGGGTATTGTTTTCCTATTCTTCAACCTTTTCAAACCAGTCAAACCTTTTTTTTTTTTTTTTTTAGTGCTTTAAGATTGTTTATAATCTAAGTAAATAATATAATTCGTCATATTTTTGTAACGTTTTACTATTTTGTATTATTGGTACTAAACACATAATTTAATTGCATAGTATTTTTATATTGGGTAGTGTTTAATTATTCTTTTAACGTTTTTTTCCTTATGTAGCACATATATGCGTTGGCTTCAAATGAGTCTAACTTTTTTTAAAATAGTTGCATATAGTTACTAATCTAAATAAATAATTTGATTTGCCATGGTTTAGTACAACATGGGTACTTATCTAAACACATAATAAAAGTGCGTGGTATTTTTATATTGGGTATTGTGTTGAATAGTACATTTATACAGAGGTAGCCCGTGCAACGCCGGGCCACGCAGCTAGTCTCTTATACATATGTATTTTTTAATCATTTTTTTTTGCCATCGGCCGATGGAAGATGAAAAAAATCGGCCATCGGCCAACTTTGAACAATCGGCATCGGCCCATCGGCCAAAAAATGCCATCGGTCGAGCCTTAATAAAAGCCGAATTTTTAAGGGAGCTTTCTTTTTATGAGAGTACATTGTACAAACTCTTATGCAGTGCACTACATTTATTCATGGTAATATAAGCGTTTCTTTCAAAGTTGCTAATTTCTTTCTCTTGCTTTTGACTTATAATACTGCCGTGCTAAACGCAAAAGTGGTATCTGCAGTCGAGCTCAAACTGAAATATTACTCTTTAAAATTTTGCGCCACCATGTATTTGTTCAGATGATACTTTTTCAGAATTTTTTTAAAAATATTTCCCGTTCTCAAGTGACCATATAATATTGCATTTTGGTAAAATACGTCACAGAGAGCCACCTAAAGGCGATAACTCAATTTCGTTAAAAAGTGCACATACGACTTTTATGCTTATCATGGCAGAATAGGCTTCTAAAAGCTCATATTTTTCTTTTTTTCATTTCAGTTTAATAACTCGTTTGTACCTTACGTTAAAATATTTGTGGTGACATTTTAAGGAATGTTATGTGCATAATTATTTAAAAACATGCGAAAAAATAGCATTTTTAGAAACAAATGTTCACTTTTGAGAACTTAGGTGCTGGTTTTATTTATTTTTCTATTTGTTGTTTGTTTCCTTTTTAATTACGTGACTGAACTTTTGCTGGTAACTGAGCTGAAACACGTTCTTTATACGACTGAAGTTACAGAATAATTGATCTTGTAACCGTCCAGAGATTTGACCAACAGTCTAACGCTGAAAGTGTCTAACGACTTTTGACAATGAAACAAAAGATATTTTGTTCAGAATTGAAGGGCTTGGAGGATGAAGGGGCTATGTTACATTTAAAAAAAAATAACACTCTAGACAATGGTAAGCAATGGATACAGGTAAGCAAATGGAACTTGCTAAATCAAAAAGTAGATGTCATTAGACCAACTTCATACTCACACTAACGACAAAACCAGAAAGCGAAAAAGCTGCAACAAGAAAACTTTGAACTTTAATTACTCTCAATTTCGGTTTTGTCACATAACCCCTTCATCTCCCAAGCCCTTCATTTGCAGAGTGTAACTAGCAATTTTTTACGAAAAAGCAGGAAATATTAAGATATTTATGAAAAATTGAAAAGTGTGAAAAAAAAATAGAAAAAAAAAACCCTTACAGTGAATTTAGTTAACTTCTTTCTCTGAGAAAATAATGGCTGCAAACAATGTTTGCTAATTTTTAGTCTATAAATTTCAGAACACACCAGCCCGTTTTGAATGATAGCCAAGGGAAAATTCATATTATTTCTGAAACACCTGTGAGCGGTGTTCTATGTCAATGAAAATGTATTAATATTTTTACTTGATCCAAGTACTAGATTGTTCAGGTATGTGTGCTTTTATATCATACGGGAAGATGAAAATCAATTTTTGACAAATGGCAAAAGCAATCATTCGCTTTACAGAAAAAGCCATTTCGATCTCAAAATATTGATTTTTCATTGTGTCAGCGTACTGTAAAAAGCTTCAGGTGCAATATTTTTAGGAAAAAAAATGTATCTTTCTTTTTTATCGAAGTGTGTATAGACATTACTTCAGAAAAATAAACTTTATGGTGACAGACGAAAAAAGATCTAAAATTTCAATGAAGGTTATAAAATGCATTTGCTTAGTCATAAAACAGCATCCTAAGTTTTCAGAACTACATTTTGAAAATGGAAAAAAGTCATTTTTGAATTATTTACTTTTACAGGCGCTAATATAAAATTTGAAACCAGATAATAACGCAATCCACAAACTCAATATTAGCGATGTTTATGTCCAGGAAGCTTATTTGAACTTCTGAAAATTGTTTTGCGCTTTCAAACCAATAAATCTAGCTTTAAAAGCTTTCAAACAAATGACGTTTCCGAATCCCTAATACAAGTTATACTAGATTTAACTCTTCCCTGGTGGCATAGAGTATCTTACACCCAGAACACTTGGACTTCTGCATTCAAATGTTTTGTTGTACAAACGTACATGCCTTTATGTGCACATAACCCCGCTATAGTGAACCCGGGATATATCGTTCTCCCAGTTGTAGCTATAGTTGTTAATGTTCCTAACGGAAACCCTATGCCTTCAATGTGTTTTCAAACGCTTGTTACAATCACTAAATGCTTGAAAACGCGTTGTATAGCGGCGAAAAGCAAAAACCGATTTTCAATGCGCATGGAATTTTCCTTTTACAATTTTACTGTGACTACTATCTTGGAGAATTGACGGTATATACTGAAGAAATATGTTGTCGATTTGTTGACAATATTTACCAGAAAAATCAACGAATTGCACAAAACTTCAAATTTTGTTATGAATAATTTTAACTATCATACTATGTACAAATGAAAAAATGTTATTGAATTTATTTATTGCTGAGTGCAATAGTTAATACGAATATTTCACTAAATTGTATCCTTATTATTAACAGAGATATCGTGTAATAAAAATATTCATTATAGAAATATTTTATCAAGTTTGGATTGTATTTTTTTTAATCCAATGTAGAGAAATCTTGGTTATAGCGATCACCCAACACAGGTTATTGAAGGTTCGTTACAGTGCGGTTCAAATTTAATAGAAAAATCATCTGAAAAATACCTACTTCAATTTTGTGGAATGTACAAGTAACGTAACATTGATGTTACATGTACCCCCTCTACCTACTTTACATCAAAAAAAAAAATCTTATCAGCTCAGATTAAAGTTTCTGCTTTTCTCTGCAAGCTCTTTCTTAACTACATAAAAGAATGCATTCCACAAATAAAGAAAAATAGCCGCCGTCATTAATATATTTCTTTAAAAATAGAAGTTAATCGTATCCATTTTGTTAGTAGTAGATAAGATGAGGGATATATAGAAAATCTTTTACGTTTCCAAAAATAGCTTCAGTTATTTTTTAATAAAAATCCTCAAATCATTTTAAGCGCACGCTATGGACTGTCACTTGTAAATTAAGACTACTACTCATTTGCGGTCATAAAAAAAAGTTGCAAATGGAGGTCGATAAGAAATAGCCGGGAAATTTAGAATACTTGGTCTAAATCGTTGAAAATCTCTGAATGCTCATTACTCAGTTTCTATCAGTCAAACTTCTAACTCCTTTTTTGCATGAAAGATTGGTTATTATAAAAGATTCAGCTTTTTATCTGTCTGACTTGCCCTCTTTTAACCGTTTTTGTCCCAAATTAATTACAAAAGTTTTGAAAAGCAGTAGGGTCTAAGGCCCCCTACGCCTTAGACCCTACTTTTGGGTCCCTAAGAAAACTGTTTCTGATTGCAGGTACCATCTGTCGGCCTCTTAGCAAAGCACAAGGAGTGGTATAAAAGTTTCAGCATGATTTCAGCCATATAGGATTCATAACATTAAATTAATATAAGCGGGGCGTCTTAGTCCCGTCGGGGCATAAAGGGTTAAAGGAGATGGTTTGCGGGTGAAGTAAAATTTGTAAACTTAGGAATTAGGGAAAACCACGTCACAACTTTTAGGAGAGCAGGGGGTTATGGGGATAGTTTCTTATACAGGGTGTCCACTCCAATCGTGGACCAATAGCTAATTTCTAAACCGTTAGAGATAAGCATAGAGTTCATTTAGGAAAAAATCTCCAAATTACGAAAGGAATTTTGGGTCTATTCAATGTTTTTCAAAAAATCAAATTTTGAAAGAGTTAAGAAATTTAAATTTTTATACAGCCCCCCAGTCCTATTAATCATATTTAGTAAAACATTCTTGACACTGTAACGTTTAAAACTAAAAAAAAATCACTCTTCTACGACAAAAATTGACCGAGTTATGACGTTTTGAAAAATCAAGATTTTGAAGGATTTCGCATACGGTCCCTTAAGCGATCTCTCGATGACGTCATGAAATAATGCAAAATCTTGATTTTTCAAAACGTCATAACTCGGTCAATTTTTGTGGTAGAAGAGTGATTTTTTTTTTAGTTTTAAACGTTACAGTGTCAAGAATGTTTTACTAAATATGATTGATAGGACTGGGGGGCTGTATAAAAATTAAAATTTCGTAACTCTTTCAAAATTTGATTTTTTGAAAAACATTGAATAGACCCAAAATTCCTTTCGTAATTTGGAGATTTTTTCCTAAATGAACTCTATGCGTATCTCTAACGGTTTAGAAATTAGCTATTGGTCCACGATTGGAGTGGACACCCTGTATATGAATAAAGCAGCATTGTTTCTTTGTTCGTTTTTCTGAACGCTTTACATATCCAGAAGGAACCTATAAAGCGTACAGTCAGGATCTACCACGCAGGTAATTTCAGCCCCTGTTTTGGGATACTTTGACTTTTTTGGCGTAACTTGACGTACGAATTTTGCATAAAATAATACTCTACTCAAAACAATTGGGAGAGCACATGGTTTTAACAAAATTACGCAAAGATGTACATATCAATAAGTAACATAAAATGAATCGTCCATAATTTAAAGCCTACCAGGAAACGGAAGAAGAAAACTTCATGTGCAAATTAAAGTTAATGACGTCAAAAACCAGAAAAATGACATAAGTGCAGAAATCGGGATGTTGCAGAAACGTCCGTTTTATTGCCGCAACTGTAAAATTCGATAGCGCAGTAGTTCTTTCATATTTTTTTAGGAGACAAGGTTACTTGAGAATGTCTCAACAACATGATTTACCGGAATCAATGCCATGGTGTGTTATAGGCAGGCTGGAATCCGGGCAAAAACAACTTAGTTTCGCGGATGAAGTTGGAATCGTCAGAAGTGTTACAAGGGCATGGAATTGATTCCAAGAAACAGGAAATGTTAGACGTCCATCAGGGTAAGATCGCCCACGAGGCACTACAGCAACTAATGACCGTTATATGCGGTTAACAGCCCGTCAGAACAGAATAGAGAATGCTACACATCTGCAAAGACAGTTGTTCTTGGCAATAGGACGAAGGGTATCCAGCCAAACAGTACGTAATCGACTTTATGAGGGAGGGCCTTATGCACGTTGGCCAATGGTCTGCGTTTCGTTGACCCCACGCCATAGTGTGGCCCGTAGGAGATGGGCTGCTAAACATCGAAATTGGGAGCAACATGATTGGAGCCAAGTGCGGCTTACAGACAAATCACGATTCAGTCTGGAGAGTGATACCGGATGCGTTCTGGTATGAAGGGACAGGGGCACTCGAAATAAACCCCGCATTCGTTCATGAAAAGTCACAATACAGACAAGCTGGTCGGATGGTATGGGGTGGAATCAGCACAGGCGGATATACGGACCTGCATATCATTTGGAATGGCACTTTGGCTGACTGAATGTATGCAGACGAGATACTGAGACCTCATGTCATCCCTTACGCTGAAGCTATTGAAGATTCCTTTGTTTTACAAGATAATATTGCTCGACCGCAGAGAGCTCGTCTTTCGGAGAACATTCTTGAAGCTGAAAAAATACAGCGTATGGAATGGCCAGCGAGCTCTACTGACCTGAATCCAATCAATCATGTTTGGGTCATGCTCGGAAGATGCATTGCTGCTCGACCAAGGTCGCCTGTTACTGGAAGACATGGAAATTGTACTTCTTGAGGAGTGAAACAGTATTCTTTAAAGTCAGATCGATAACCTTAACGCATCCATGCTAAACAGGTGCGCAACAGTCTTAGCTGTTCAAGAAGACCACATGCCTTATTAAAACTCATGCATCATGTCTAAACAGTACTTTTTTTAAATATTTTACATCTAACCAAATTGTTGCCCTAAATCACCTTTTCTTGTTTTTTCCACATTTTCAAATAATTTAAGATTAATTCCGCAGTTTTTTGGTCTTTTTTTCTGCATTGCGCATTGATACGCGTATACAATCCGTTGTATGCCAATCCGTGGCTGTCTTGCACGTTTTTTTTTTTTTTTCACTTTTTTGCTTGCTCCCTTAATTGTTTTGAGCAGTGTACAAAAGATAAGCGTAATTTTCCTGCACGCGATAAAATCTGTAGAGGCTTTTTTTTTTTTTTTAATTACAACATGAATAAAAGTTTTCAGTAGGTAAATATTTACTATGATTTTGCAAAACGTTCTTCAAATCAACATTTTCTTTGCATACCATTGATTTTTTTTCGCCTAATTAATACTTCGTTTTTGTCAACATTATTGAAGAGCTACTGTCTTTATTCTAATAGGAATACTCAAGGACTTTGATTATTCTAATGATATTTTGCTTAAATCAATAAATCTAGCGTTTAAGAGTTTTTAATTAAATGCTTAAATTTTTTTTAGCACTTTCCAATATGAGAAAACTTTCTTCTTTAGTTGCCAGTATATCATGTGCATAGGGAAACATAACTGGTCATTGGTCACCACAAACGCCGTCTTTATTATATTTTTTTACTAAAAGGGGTTTTAGTGGGAATACTTATAGATTAAATATTAAAAAAATAATGGGAAATAAAGAAATACATTTGAACTGAAAAGTAAGAGATAATACTACAACGTTTAATTTCACTAATTTGCAGAGGACTGCAGACATGTCTTTCGGGGTTACGAGTATAAGGAATCACTTTTTACAACACAAAAAGATAGGCTTTGTACAAGAAAAGACATCTGTCAAAAAGAACATAGAAAAACAATGGTTTCTTAACTTGAAATTCCAAATTTTTGAATTCCTGAAATAAAATGCAGACTTATGCGTAATAATGTCACGCCCGTACAAATGTACTGAGCACCTGTAAAAAATATATATTTGGAAAAAAAAATAGAACCGACTTCAGTTGGAAATTGCTCTAAAAAGTAAAAAATATTTTTTTCTTTGAACACCATCGAAACTACTTTCAAACATAAGTTTTGAAGTCGGCGCAAAAACGGTAGGTAAAATGATATTTAACCACATTTTGCCAACATTTTTCAGAGAAACCATTGAAAATTAAAAGTAGAATATTTGTACCAGAACACGAATGTGTGGTAATCAATGAAATGTATCCATTAAAATTTATATTTGTAGTTGAATTGTAGTTGCGTATGATTCTATACATTGTTTTTGAGCCGACTTCAAAACTTCTGTTTAAAAGAAGTTTCGATGGTGTTCAAAGAAAAAAAAATTTTTTTAGTTTTTAGAGCAATTTCCAACTGAAGTGGGTTCTATTTTTTTTCCAAAAATATTTTATTTCATTCTTTTTAGTGCAAATGTACTTAAAATAATCAAACTATAATTAAAAAACCATGCAGCTGTTCAAAAAAAAAAAAAAAATCTTGCAGACCCCCTGGACTCAATCTCATTCCTTCAGGAACTTCAACCTGACGCGTTTAACCACTTGACCATCGGGTCGCTCATTGAAGTAAGGATTTACGATAGCACATATTGTTTTAAATAACATGAAATTTTAGTTTTTCGATCATAACTTTTTTTCTAGTGAACAAATATCGTCATATGAGTACACGGTACCTAAGTTACACCATCTCCTACCGATTTAAAAAAATCGTCCAAATCGGTTCAGTCGATCCGATGTTATGTGCGAACAAACAAAAAAAAAACATACGCTTTGAATTGAGAACCTCCTCCTTTTTTGAAGTCGGTTAAAAATGAACTCATTTCAATTTAAATTTTTAGTTAAATTTTCAACTTTTTAAAATAAGATAAATATAAGTTTTGTTTATTTACTTATTTTTTTTTACTCTTTTAACAAATTACTTATTTCATTTTATTTATTGACCTGTACTTGTTTTTAATCTTACTTTATTTTTAATCAATGTTTGTTCTACTTAGTTGCGACTGTTAAATAAAACTAAAAACTACTTAAAACGTCAATTTGAGTTTACATTGTTATCTGCCCATGAAATAAACACGGCAAACGTGAAAAGAACAAAACGCCACCATTTTCTTTCATTCACCTCTTATACGATATTCATGATTTTTTTTTCTCCAGAAAACAGAACGTTTGGTGTGAAAAGTGCTAGTTCTCAAGTTTAGTCACGTGCTCGTATAAAGCTCGTGAGGATCTCTCGTTTAATAGTTTGCGTTTTCAGGTAATGATTTGGTTAAAATTAATGTATAACTGTCACGTTCCCCTAATGGATTGTGGCTGGCAGAAACATCACAGATTACACATTTTGGCAATGGCACAGGTAATATATGATTACTTTCTCGTATACTTTCCTCTCCTCCTAGTGAGAGCTAAGAATATGTAACAATCATTGAAAGATACAAAATAGTTTTGTATCAAAAAGGGTCAAGTTAGGCTTAGCATGCGTCAATGATTAGCACGGACTGTTAAGGGCTTCGATTGTTGTCATAGATTATGTGCTACACTGCAAAAAATAGACTGTTGTTTTTACAATAAATTACTGGAAGCAGACGTTCCAGTTTAAACTATGCATAACTACAGCAATAAACTGTAAAACTAGCAATGTTACAGTTTATTATTGTAAAGCAGCAGTTTTACAGTTTATTACTGTAAAATAAGCAATTTTTACAGTTTGTTACTGTAAAATTATCTGTATTATTCTGTAAAAACACCTATTTTTTACAGTGTAGGTTGTTAAAATGTCCCAGGTTTTTAAATTTTGATATAGGGAAATGATTCTGTCTTCAAGCTTCAGATTTCTCGCATTTATTCTTACAATAATATTTATTTCAAAAACTAAAAACTAAGGTTGAGTAAAATAAGAGGGAGGGGAGGTAGCTTGCTGACTAATAATGCAACTTTTTTTTTTTTAAATTAAGAGATGTCTTTGCACAACAAATTAATATCTACCCCAACGTTATTTCTTTCATATTGAAGTAGCATTTCCCCATAGGACGCGGTCTTTTATTCTGTTAAGTTAGACTATTCGTAAAACAAATTCTAAACCAAAGAATATTATAGAGTCGTAACCAAACGCATCATAAAGGGGCTTCTTACAACAGGATTTGTGGATCCCTGAGCAGTGAGGGTCCTAGGTATTTAATTACTTTTGGGGAAGTCAGAACTTGAGTAAGCATGTTTATTTATTTCTTTTTCATTATATATTTTTCTTTTCTTCTTTTTTTTTCTTTTTAGTTAATTTTCAGGAAATAAATGTTTTTAGCTGTATCATTATAAAATGTACACTTTTGCAAATAAAACAAGTTTAAAGTTTTCGGAAGATTGCCACCGAATGTCTTGACAAATGGAGATGGGTTTTAATAGCAATTAATAACAAATAGTACGTGTTCCTCTAAAAATCTCATAACAGGAACTTTATCCAAAGGGGACACGCCAACACTGTATTCGAATGGGAATTCGTCGCTGCAAAAAAAATTTCGAACCCATTTTCGCCAAACCGAAAACGTAAGCATATTTCGCTTAAATACACATTGATTCTACCTGCTACCAAAACTCACGCACTCTTTTTTTACAATGTTGCCATTGTGTTGAAAAGGTTTTTGTTGTAAATAGAGTTTAAGAAACGTTTATATCATTCCAGGATTCAAACAAATAGTAAATCAGTCAGGATTCAAATTCCAAACTTTGCAGAAAATGTATATGCCGAGACTCAATCCGGGGTCCAGTGTGTTCGAAACTTGGCGCTCTGCCAATTGAGCCACTGCGATTGTCAGTCAGATTGCACTTGGCGGCAAAATTGATTAATACAAATTTGAAACCTTTATACCTAGGGTTCATTTAGTTACCTAAATTAAGCAATACAATATTTACAAAAGGAATTGAATAGAAAAATTAACTTACAATAAATACATTTAATGAATTTGCTTATATTTTATGATTAAATAAATCCTTTAAGTTGCTCCAAGAAAGCAATAGTTTTCAAGTGAAGGTGCAAAAACAAAAATGCATTGCATATTATGAAAACACATGATTAAAGTGCAAGATATCTTTTAATAGAAGAGTGATTCCATACCAACTCACCGAATGGGGGTCGCACGACCGACTCGGATTTTCTTTTAATTTGGCACACGTGTTGATCATATAGAGCAGCGGCGGCCAACCTTTTTGGGAAGCGTGCCACTGTCTGGGGGGGGGGAATGGGGGCGTGCCATTTTCAATTTTTCTAACAAGCTGAAAAAATTTTCAAAGTAAAAAAAAATTACTTGTTGGCTGGCTATGTGATTTTTACTTACATAGTACTTTTTTTCACTTAGGTCTGATTAGTGGAAATAAAAATGATAATACACTTAAAACAAATCTGAACTTAAGAGCTACCGTTAAAAAACACTTTTATAGGTTCAATCAGTTGGGTTAAGCTTAAAATATAAACAAATAACATGAAACATTTAATTTGAAAAAATACAGTCAGTACTGAATGTTGTTTACGAATTTGTAACTTTTTTTACCCAGCCATTAATTTTAGGATTAGTTCTTGAAAAGCTAACAAATATAAGTGTTTTAAGAGCTGTCATTTAACATTCAACGGTATTTTGATTTTTGTATAGTCATTATAAAAAAATCCTTATGTTTTTGAACCAAACTTACAGCATCAGACATTTAAAGCATGTAAATTTGAAAAGAAAAATGTCGGTGCAAATTTGCAAAATCAATATAATTTGTATGATTTGCAGTTGAAGTAAGCTCCTATACTTGATTTCCAATGTTGCAAGATACAACAAGTCGGCAATTTCGATTTAGGTTTTCGGTGCATAACAAGTAATGTCTAGCAAAGGAATAGACAAAAAATTTGAAAAGATCAGTAATTTTTTATCATCTTAAAAACAAACCAAACACTGAATGAATTCTTGAAAATAAATATAAAACTTTTTCATCTATAATTGGGGCATTATTAACTTCGGATCGCTACTTCCAATATTGATGTGAAATGTGGTAATCTTGTTTTTCCAAAATGCAGGGAAAGAAACTGATTCAATTGAAAAAATTAATTTTTATGTAACAAGCCCTCATTCCCGTTTTACGTATTTTAAAACTTTATTATAAATTATAAAACTCGCATGAGTATTTTTCTTTTGGGTAGCTGTCGTACATTTCCATGAAGGGGTAACTTGTCATCCTTTTCTTTTTCGCCAAGGAAAAGCTCATGAAACATTATATAATCAGCGCTAAATATTCTAATCTAAATCTGATTCCTTGGAACAAAGAGCTTCTAATGTATAATATAACGATACTTGGTAAGTTTTCTTCAATAATGATTTTCAAACAGTATAACAAAAACAACTTAAGGTACTCCGTTTTCTGCTACCAATACCGAATTTTATCCACTCTGGTGTTTTAATTCTAGACACAGAGTTAATTCTTTGAACATTTCATAACCTGTAGCTGAAATTATTTAGCGTGAATCAAAAATTTCGTCTACAACATCGAAAATGTCATTCATGTTACTTACAAATATGCTTTTCAAAGCATCTTCTAAAATGTCACAGGTTTTTTCTTTTTTTGGATGTCCGAAGTCAACGATACGTATTTACAATATAGTAGTTTGGCACACAATTTGTATACCAGCCCCTGACACATGTCATCCAATTGTTATATTTATCAAAAAAAGTAAGAGCTTTAGCTTTGGAAAATATTTCTAAGAAAGACATTAAATTCCTCGATTTTTAATTTTTTTCCAGTAATTCTTAGCGTGCCATCCCTAATGCTCTGCCGTGGCACGCGTGCCGCGGGTTGGCCACCACTGATATAGAGGCATGGAAAAGTCCAAATTGTTAGGTTTCTGCTCCACTTATTTTCTGAGATACATGCCTTCAAAGTTTGTCGGCCACGTCAAAATACTAAAAAAGTGACGTTATTTAATCATTTTTTTTATAAAAAATCGTACTCATGCGAAATAAAAGTGTTAGATATCTATCAAAACTAGTTACTCCAGGCATTATGAAAAAAATACTAGAACGTTCATAATGAAAATTGCCAAGCTACAGGGCTCTTCGAAGTTGTCACCACAAAAATTTGATTTTTCAGATTTTGCTAAAATTGAGGCATTTATTACAAAAAAAGGCAAACAAAACCAAAGGTTTTCTCACTTTCTGGTAGTGTACAGTAGGGTGGAGCGAAAAACAAAAATTTTGGAATTTTTTTCTGTAATACCCGGCAAAAGCTGTGCATGCGTAAGTACAAAACACGTGTAAAATATTATCAAGTTTGAACAACTCCTTTAGGGTCCTACCAGGGCTTGAATTTCTCTAAAAATATGAAAAAATGTCAATTTTCAAAGATTTTTTGGAAAATATAAATAATCACCATTTTTGTTCGATAACCATTAAAATGCTTCCTTTTAACACTCCTTTCATGCATATTCAAAATTATTTACATTCTATTCAGTATTAAGTTCGTACATAAACCGTAAAGTTCCGTAAAATAAACCAAAAATTGACTTTTTTTACCATTTTTTGCACATAGCAATAATTCTTCTTTTGTAATCCAGATTCTATTTTTTGCAATGAATGGGCAAAATGCAGCTTTTAGTTGTAAATGCAATTATATTTCGTTACATTAACAGCCCAGAACGCACCACAAGGAGGTAGCTGCATTTCGGGTGTCATTCTGCCTTTCCCATCCACCCAGCCACATTATTTACATATTTTCAACATATTTATGCCCATGCAATTTCTTTCTGATGTTAAACAGGTTTCTCCTTTTGAATCAAAGTTTGAAGTTAGACCTATGACTCAGTTTTGGCATTGGTGATTGCGAGCCATAAAGTTTTTCATTTAAATTTATATCTTGTCTTTTCCTTCAATAGCAGTCTACAGTCTCACTCACCAGTTTTAAACCCTTAAAACAGTCGGAGTGTAGAAGAGGTATACTTAATGAATCACTGATAAAGTGCAACTTGTTTTTGAAAAGTTAACTTATTAACGATGCAAGAACTCGGTGGAAAGATACCAAAGCTTTAAACAGGGATAAAAGTACTTGATGCACATTGTCAATGTAATACAGAAAGAAAAAAGTGACCCTGATCTCACTATCAAAAATTGGAGACCTTTCAGTCATTGGCTTTCATTAATTCGAGTTAACAGAGTTATGAAGCTGTTGATTTTCAAGCGGAGTTTCTAATGAGATAAAGATACTTCTCAGTTATATCATTAAAAAATACGCTTCTGTATAGTTCAAGAAATTAGAAATTTAAAAAAACAGAAAGAAAATTTCCATGGAGCTGTAATTATATTAAAAATTACACATTCTATAAAAGTTTAAAACTATAAGAATAAATTGGCTGGTTAACGCGTGTAAACTT
>JAXGGA010015351.1:0-29415 GCA_038373865.1 Uloborus plumipes
TAGAATTTTGCTTATTTTAGAGTGATTAATAATCTAATTGCAGTCTGGGATCTTATCCTTTAGTCAGGCGCAAGTGAAAAACCAAAAATTGCCGATGTCACCAAACGAATAAAAATTTTGAATGAATTCAGAGAATATGACGTCAAACAAACTTTCTCCTAAAAGATGCAAGAAATTTGGTGGAATTCTACATTATTTGGCAACTTTCCCTAGCACTGTGCACGTCTAACGAATAAGTACTGCAGTCTGTTGCCTTAAACCAGACCTTAATTCATGCATATCGCTATTGCATGAGTTTTATATGCTTGATGGTTGCTTTGTGTTGGTAAACAAATTCCAGTTACTGATAATTTGAAACTTTTTGTAGCTAAGGAAGTAGATCAATTTATTATATTTGTAAAAAATAATAATCCTAATCAGCACTGAACTAAAATTATCCTTTTATCCAGGAAAAAACAAGAGTTAAAGTTCCGAAAATAGTACCTACATTGCCACGGGATCCTTTGTTGCTTTCAGCTGCAAAAGATATAAAGGAGGTTAAAGACTTGCAAAAAGCTGTAAATGAAGTAAGTTATGTTATAATTAGATCCAGTATAAAACACGCACTAACTCATCACTACTATTTTGATGCCAGAAAACATGAGCAGGTTATTGGGACAGTTATTGCTTTCTCATATAAATACTCTTTCTGTTTCATGTGGTGCTAGTCGAAGCAAACATTAGCAAAATATGAAAACTCGACGAAAGGATTGTCAAAGTTTTTGGTCACTATGGTAAAAACCATGGTTTTTACTAGGGATACAATGAATGGTGATTTGGCCGAATACCGAATATTTGGCCACAATTAAGGCCGAATATTCCGCTATTCGGCTACCAAATCATTAACTCGTTTTTATTTTAAAACATAGTTCAGATTTAATTTAAAGCATAATTTTGTATGATTAAGAGTTCAATGCAGGGTTAGAAAGGTTTTGGACCCTACAGTAAAAACCACAGCTTAAACCCTGGTTTAAACAATCATGTCCAAAACTAAATTTTTGTAAAATTTTATTTGTGAGCAAAAGCAAAAAATAGAATAAACTTTACCTAAGAAGTAATTTACTAGGGAAAAAAGGGTAAGAACTAGGGATGGACCGGATAGTGATTTTGCCGGATATCGGATATCCGGTGGCTCATCTCAAGCCGGATACCGGATATCTGCAATTGTACGGCCGGATATCCTGCGGATATCCAGCATTATAAGTACATTGCATGTTCGCTTGTTTTTATGTAATGCAACTTCAAAACAATAAATCAAAGTTGTTTCTCGCATTATTTCTTTAAGAACATGTTAAATACTAGGGATGCACCGATTAATCTGCAGTACCGATTAATCGGCCCCTTTGCCAATTATTAATAATCGGCAAAATCGGGCCGATTAATCGGCCAAAAAAATTTTTTTTTAATTTTATTTTCAAAGTATGCCTTCACTAAGAAACTACGATAAATAACACAGGTCTGCGATGAAAAAAATGTTGCATATTTAACTATTGGTTTCAACAGTATTTTATGTGCTGATTACGGAAAAAATAGTGAAAAAATTCCATCACCGTCAGATGTCACAAATTTCGCCTGAAATTTGCTTATTTTTAGGGTTTTCAGGCTCAATATGCGCAAGATTTTTCAACATTATAGCCTATATAAGTGTTAAATTTAGTCTGAATAATAGAGCTTACATCGTGAACATGTTATTTGAACAATGTGAGCACATTACTTGCAAAAAAAAAAAAAGTTTTTATTTATTTATTTGAATAAGAGAAAAAATCTTAACTGGGAAAATTGATTTCCTACTAAAACAAGACAATTCTCACTCAGTTTGTTCCCTCCCCATTCTTATTGTCCACTAGGCGTCATTATGAAGTATGTAGTGACCCGTGACCTTGATTGCAATCAGTGACTCAGTGAGGAGCTATAGCCACTGTGGTATACACTATACAGCTTTAACAGTTTTGTGCTCTTTTGAAGAAATGGCTACTAGAGGATAAGTCAACTCTCCTTACTGTTTCTGTTATATTAGTGGGTCTTAATGGTCAAGAAGCAACAAAGGAACATTTCTATTTTGTTAAGAAGGTGTATTTTGCACAATTTGGTGTTAAACTAAGGAGTAAGATGAATCTTGGGCTCCCCGTATAGTGTATTTTGTGTGTTTGGAAGAACTGAGACAATTGTTTCAAGGTAAGAAGAAATTACTTCATATTGGATTTCCCATGATTTGGAGAGAGCCTGAAAATCACAATAATGATAGGCATTTTTGGTCTTTAGTCCAAAGGTTCAATTAAAAAAAAAAAAAAAGATCATACCCAACCAACATACGTTCGGCTACTCGCTCTGTTCCTCATGGACCTGACCGACCTAATTCCTTCTCAAAGACTTATAATAACTTTGCAACAATTGCTCATCACTAAAATGCTCTTTTCAGCTAGATTTGATTACTTTTCTACTGTTACTTTGTGTTAAAATTAAAAAAAAAATTCAAAATTATCCGTTTTTTTGTATTTTTTTTCAAAAACTTCTACTATATTTTGTGGGCAAGCCTTATGTGATAGAAAAAATTCAATGCCATTTTTGAAATCAGGGCAAAAAAGTACACCAAGTTCAGTTAACTAAATAAAAACAATTTTTAAAAAGTATTTTTGCAGACCTGTGTAATTTTTATTAAGAGTAATATTAATCCTCACAGTTGATTTCAAGTTTTTAATAAATTAATTCTCCTACTTTGAATAAATATACATAGACAATGTTGCAACATTTTTCATGTGGCGACAGTTTCCTCCTTAGTACAGTGTTTTAGATAACCTCTAATTTTCACAAAGAATAAAAGTCTTGAATTAAATTGCTACTAATTACTAAAAAAATTAAATTAAAAGTACTCCTAAATTGGAGTACAGACTCAATTCCCCTTTTTCTGAATTTTTATGTCCAATTAACGTAATTAACAATGTGTTAATGTAATGTTATTGACAATAATATGAAAATCGGTTCTAAGAAATTTGATAAAATATTGAAATTATTTTGAAAATTGGGAAAAGGGAAAAAAAATCTTCTCTTGGAAATAAATTACTTACTATTTCTAAACTCGGAATTATATAAGAGAGAAAAAACAGTGATGGCAAAATTGGTAGTATTAAAAACAATCATCCTTATCGTTAATCGGCCGAGCCGATTAATCGGCCGATTATCAACAACCGATTAATCGATTATCGGCCAATTTGCTTATTGGTGCATCCTATTAAATACATTCAAATTAATTTTTAAAGCCTCTATTTTATTGTACAGGAGTAGCAGTAGCGCTACATATGAAATAAAACACTAGCATATTGTGATTTCTTTTTAAATTATGTATTTTTATCAAAAGATACAAAACTTTAAAAGATGGAATTAAATATTTATGTATGTACTCAAAGTTTAAACTTTTAATTATTCTTAGTTTAAATTTTAAAGCTTTTCTGTTTCAATATCATTTCAATAAGTTTCTTCATAAATGATACAGTTATTAAATATTTCACCAATATTATATACCGATAATTAATTTACAAAAAAAGAAAGAAAAAAAAACTAAGCTCAGATAAACGTTTTTTTTCTCCAATTAATGCATATTTTATTAGAATTTTATGAATTTAAACTTCATTACAAAGTAACACATTCTCTTATTTCTAATTTTGCAATAATATAAAGCAAAATTTTGAAGAATAATACGCATGTAATTTTTCTAACATACAAGTTAAAGAAGAAAATATTAAAAAACAGGAGCAGTGTGTTAAATAATAATAACAATAATAAACTTATCCTCAAATAATCAATTAAAAATTTGATATAACTCCAAAAAATAAAGGTACATATTTTCTGAAGATTCAAATCAGCAGCTTAAATATATTTTTAAGAGTTACGCTAAAGTTGTTCACTTTTTAAAAAACAAATGCGTGAACTTATACTTAAATAATCAACTTGAAATTTTACTTTAGTTCCAAAAAATTAAGATACACATTCTTAAAAGTAGCAATTTATCATTTTAAATACATTAAGAGTCATGCTAATCACATTCACTTTTTTAAAAACAAATTAATAAACTAATTCTTAAACAATCACCTCGAAATTCAACTTAATTTTGAAAAAATAAAGATATTCTTGGATGCAAATGTTATATTTATGGGTTATTCCAGCAAAAATGGTACAAAAATCATGTCTGAAATTGTCGAGTTAAGTTTATCAAATGAAGTAATTTTCGCCAACTAATCGTTGTTTTAAAAATTATTCTGTTTATTTGTGCATAATAAAGTGTAAATGGCTTGTATATGAGTCATTCATTAAGGGTTTTAAATAGTTTGACCACTTTGTGTAACAGAGGAGACAAATGAGGTTTGAAATATATATTTCTAATCGCAAAGAAAAGTTAATTACAGAACAAGTATCAAATGGACTAAACATCCTAAAGCTAATTCTGTCTGCAATTTCAAGAAAAAATATTTTTTGCACCAATAATGCGACTGTAACAGAGTGGACATTCTACAGTGCAAATTAACTATCATCTATCATCAGCAAAGAATTTTAGGTTTATCTTAGTTGCTGACTATATAATTCAATGTATCAAAGTAATCACAGCAGGTACATTACTTGTACTTCTTAAAAAAAATATCATATTGAATGCAATTGCTTATTTTATTTCTGAAAGGCTTGTAACAGAGTGGACAGTTTGAAACATAAAAAATCAGCAGAAAGGGTGTCAGAAGAATTTTTTGTGCTGTGCATTGCAAATGATTTTGTTGTTGCATTTCAGCTTAATCTGAAATTGCATTTTAAGTCCTAGCAATTTAAAGCTTGGGCAGATCATTTTTTCTTTCTTTTGCCCAAGACTTTTTTTTTTTTGAGTCCTTTATAAATGGCTTATGCCTAAATAAGTAATACTTGGTTACACACAATTAGATGGAGAACAAATTTAAAAATACAATTAATTAGTGGTAAATATTAAAATTAATTACCAAAATTCTGAAGAATCGGGACTGATTTGTAACATTTTCGTTGAAATGACCGGCCTATGTTAGATAGGTTATTTATTGCATGTTATTTTCAATTATAATAAAGCAATAATAGTGGCAAAGTAAAAATATCTAATTACAACATCATTGGGTTCGCAATTTCTGGGATAGATTGCAATTTTTGTTAGAAGTACAAAAACTAAAAATAAAAGAATTCAATAAATAAAATAATCTGAGAATTTTTATATTAAAAGCTACTGCGATTAATTTTTATGAACTAACGATATGATCGTAAGTTTTTTTCAACCTTTTGTCGCACATTAATCCTTGAAGGTTTGTAGCTTTTTCTTTCTAAATATTTTACCTAAAATATTTTTGAAAAGCTGAAGACAATCATACTTTATCTGGAAATTGTGAAAAATTAAATATGCAGAATGCTTCCATGTCCAGTACAAAGTCGACGAAATAACATAATTTTTGTTTTAGAAGCAAAAATTGGTAAAAAGGAAAGATGAAATGTAATTACATCATCTAAAAGGTTTATCAAACAATGAATTTTTTAACTGGGATCTTTGTAAAAAAGAAAATATTCAATTAGGTCCTCACATCATACCGGATAACCCTCACATCAATCCCGGATATCTCCCACATCAATACCGGATACTTTGCCGGATATCCTGCAAAAATCTTCCGGATATCCGTATCCGGGGCAGTCAGCCGGATCGGATATCCGGAAGTACCGGATACTTAAAATATCAGCCGGATACCGGATAGTTACCGGATATCCGGTCCATCCCTAGTAAGAACTTATTTATTAAATGTGAACATTCCAATTTGTATTTTAAAATACATCAAATTTATGCACCTGATTTGAATCTAGTTACTTAGAAATTGCCATTCTTCACTAAAAAATTTAATTAGTACGCATGTGGGATGTGGGTAAGTGATTTTTGTTTTTGATAGTAGCCAATTTTGATTTAGTAACCAAACTTTCTACAATGCAAATGAGGGTGCTCAAATTATATTGTAGTTACTAGCTGCCAGGGCAGCTAGATTAGCTTCCTGCGGCATGTTGATGCATAACGTCCCCCCTCTCTAACTTTTACCTCATTCTGAAGTTATATTATTTGATATAATTTAATGTTCATTCGATTTCAAGACATACCACGCACGTGGCCCGGCGTTGCACGGGCACTTCGTGCCTTGAAAGTAGTGAGAAAAATTTCAAGAAAGTACTCCCCGCCAAGGCGGCTCGCTAACAGGCGCTTCACGCCTTTACTTTTTTCCTATATAAAAAAATCATTCGAATTATTGAGATGCTTCGCGCTTTCAAGATGGTGAGGAAAGTTTCAGTAAGTTCAGCTCACTCAAAGGAAAAAAGCAGACATAGATACTCAGTTTTTATTATAAGAAGATGGCTTTTCAACAAATGAATGTTTCAAAATATTACAAGTAGCTAGCGCTAAAAATATTACGTAAGTGGCCCGCTTACGAGTTTCGTGTTTGATTTAGTTAAGCCTTCATTCAAAATTCTCATTATCATTGTTATCACTGTTTCATAGCAACGACGGTTTGCAACAATGGATTTCATATTTAATCATTTATTAGGCTTAATCGCTTAAAATTTGACTACTTATTAATTGATATCTTCGCTAATTAAAATCGTATAATTATATAAATTGAAACTAATGAAGCCTGAAAAATTACCTATCTATCGGTACCTGGTTCGACTTTCAGTTCATTGGCGTTCAGGAGAAAGAAGCCTGACATAGATAGATAGTTAGAAAGAAAGAAAGATAGATACTTAGTTTTTAATATAAGTAGATCGACTTAAAAGCGTAAAAAGATATGTTTGTTGATTTTAAAAAACAAGATGGATTTATTTTATTGTATCTTCTCTTGAGTTAGTGGTGAAATAACTGTAGAGTCATTTAATACTCTGGCACTGAATAACCATAATTAAAAGTTTTTAAAAAATCATTAATTTTGAAATGTAGTGCATAGCAACAATTTATTATTTTTCCATCTGGAATTTAAAGTATTTTAATTTTAACATCATGTAAAACAATATAACAATATATTACAGGAACCTTTCTCTACTAATAATAAAGCTGAAGGTGGTTCTGTCTGTCCTTCTTTCTTTCTTTCTTTCTTTCTGTCTGTCTGTCACGCGCGTAGCGCCAAAACCGTTCGGTCGATTTTCATGCCACTTGGCACAAAATTAGTTTGTAGCATGTAGTTTTGCACCTCGAAGCGATTTTTCGAACATTCCATTTCGTTCTTTTTCTATTCGAATTCTTAGAGGAAATTCGATAAAATAGGGAAGAAATATTCCATACACATTTTCAAGTCTTATGTCATTCGAAAGCTTGAAATTTTCTGCACAAAATGACGTTTTTTCGAAGTTTCTACGATCATCAGGAGAGCTGTAACAATTGTTTTTAGAATCCCGAAATTCAAGGCTTACCTTCAGTAAAGCAAGCCAAACGATTCTAAAATGGCTTTGCTCGCGAATAAAATTTGTTTGAAAATAGAGATGAAATGAATTATTTTATCAACGGAAATCAACTTTTCATGTTGTTACCATGGTTACGTTTTTATTTCGTTCTTTTTCCCTTAATAATTTTATTTGTCGATGTTTATTGTTTTTATTATCATTGTGAAGAATAATGCACGAAATTTCTATGACTAATATTTAAAATTTTTAGGATCAGTTGAGTTTAAAAGAAAAAATTGCTCCAAATATACTTTTGCAATGCGATTATTTATTGTTGGACTGTAATTTGCAGCAATAATTGCATTTAATAAATAATGAAAGACAATATTAAAAATTATTTTTTTGGCGACTTTTTTACAATTTGGCATTCAATTCTATTTCAGTATATTTACTTCTATCTTATTGCGATATTGCAACGTTCTTTCTAAAGTATGTCATTTTGGAAAATGTATTATTTTGTTTTTGAAGTTAGGAAAGAAAACTTTCTTCTTCTTTTAAACTTTGGTAAGATTTCTGTTGGTTTCTGTGAGCAACAAAATTTTTCTTATTTTTTCTTTTGGCTTATTTTTGTGCACCTATCTTTGGGGTTGCATTCGAGTGTCCCCAAGGGGGTGATTTACCCCTTTTATGGGGTAATCAGGGCTTTCAATGCAGACCAAAGTGATATGAATTGGCGCGACCACTTGGCGATATCTCGCCAAGCTTTTGGTCACCAAGTGTTTGACGCCAATTTGGCGACATATCGCCAAGTTGGCAATAAATTTAGCGAAAAAAAATTTTTTTGGGTTCAATTTGGCGCTATGGGCGATATTTTGCGAAAAATCTACTGAATGATGTTAAAATCGGCGATATTTAGGAGATTAATCATTGTAAAACATTTTTTTGCATTGTTTCGTGGCAAACTAGGGATGCAAATGTTTGAATTGTTATCTTACTCACTTCAAGCACTATTTTAGCACTTAAGGCATCTACTAAGAAATTTACACGTAAAAGGAAGTAGTGTAGGGTCCATACCAAATTTTTACATCATACTTTGAAGGAATTACAGTTGAATTATAACTAAAATAGAGTATTTTTTTCTGCTATATCATTTTTTTACAAATGAACTTTTAATTTTATACCACGGGCAAAGCCGTGCGGGTACCGCTAGTAAAAAATAAAAGTTAAATTGTTTTTTATCCTAAATATATTGCACATTTAAAAGCGTTTTTTTTTTTTTTTTTTCATAACACTACCAACTCTTACGTAGGGAAATTTTAAGTTGCAGTATTATTGGCAAATTTTCTTTTTACTTAAAATATTAATTTTATTTTTTTCAATTTTAATATTAATTTTTCAGAGAAATATATTTTCAAATATTTATTTATTAGTTTCTCAATTTCTTGTTTTTTATTTCTGTACACTGAAAATTGGTTACTGAAGTATACTTTAACAACTAAAATTTTATTGCAGATGGCTCCAAAGAGACTTGCTGAAACAGATAAAGCAATTGAAACCTTCAAGATGGCTTACAAATTCCGAAAGCAAAATGATTTAAGAAGAAAGAATCATACAAAAAAAACCCCAAAGGGATAAAGATGTGGATTAGTAGAAGATAAGGTTTAATTTGTAATGTTGCTTTTCTTTTTCAACCCCGGTTTCATTTTTGAATATTACTTTTCTCGTATCAATTTGACACTGTACTTTTAAAAAAATGTATTTTAAAGGTATGAAAAAAAATCATTTAACTCTTTACTTTATTCTTTAAAAGAGAGGGAGAGAAATATGTCTAGCTTTCTTGTCTCTAACCATGAAATAAGTGTATTCTATAAATATTCAACTAGATTTATCCATGATGTCAATGACTCAAATCAGTGATTTTAATCATAGTTTAAATCAAATGATCTGTAAAAAAAGTCATTAACTTAAATCATTTTTAAGATTGAACCTTAGGAATTATCTCTGAAATTCTAAACTTTACAAGCTCTGCCTTTTTCTCAGTCAGTACAACCTTACTTTTCACATTGCTTTTGTCACCAAAGAGTTGTCAACCATTTTTATTGATCGAAATTTGATTTGCTTACTAAAACTGAAAATTCAAACTCGATCAATGACTATTTTAAATTTGTCTTAGAGTTAATCCAACACTTGTAGTAACCAACATGACTAGTAAATTTTATCAAAGGATAAAAGTGAAAAAACTGCCTGAATTTGCATGGCAAATATAATTATCAAAAATATTTTAATTTGGAGCTATTTAAATACAAAATATATTTTTTTATTGTGACATAAATGCAAATAAAATGCTTTATATGATCCTTAGCTATAGTTTTACAACCATTTAAGTAGACATTCCAGCATACATTTGCTTCAAATGGCTGGTGATAGCTTCTACTTTCTTGCCTATATCACACTCCATAGAAGGCACATGAGATGACACAGTTTTGCCATTTCCAGGCTTTGGTAAATCACAGTCGCAGCAAGGAATGGGGAATGTAAATATGTATTCATGGATGAGTGCCTGAAAAATCAACAGGATTGTTCTATATGTATATATTGAAATAAAAAAAAAAGCATATATGCAAGCTGAAAGCAAATTGTCATTTCAAATAAAAATGGTTCACTCAAAGTCCACATTTAGTTTTGATATTCTGACAATGAAACTGAAGCTGGTTTGACACCAACTGAAATGCAATCTTTGTCATGCTTTCGGAGAACTTAAAAAAATTTAATGACCGACACATTATCTTAGTGACTTATCTTAGTGTTTAAATTCTTAGAGCCATGAAACACTGCAGCTTACTTTATTGGTACTATATATGATGCAGTAAACCTGAATGTTATAGTTTTACTAAGGAAGTTTGATGTGGTTTCTTTTCTTTTTCATTTCTGAGTTATTATTACTTCCTTTTATGTAGTAAAGGAAGTATTGTGATCATGAAAAAAAATTCACTCAAACTTGGGTCTAAATTTTGATTTTGTTCACCCCCGAATGAATGTTCAGTAGTTTTTTCGACATGTCAGCACGTGCATATGTACCTCCCAACATATAAACAGCCGAAAAATCCTTTTCAATCACCCCCGAGTTAATTACGACGAGTTTTCTCGTGACGTCTGTATATACGTATGTGCGTATGTATGTGTCTCGCATAACTCAAAAACTATATGTCGGAGGAACTTCTAGTTTGGTATGTAGGCTCTGAGGAGGGTCTAGTTGTGCACCTCCCCTTGTGGTTGCATTCGAATGTTCCTAAGGGGGTGTTTTACCCCTTTTTTGGGGTATTCAGTGTGAATTTCAATGCAGACTCAAGTGATATGAATTGGCGTGACCGCTTGGCGATATGTCGCCAAGTGTTTGACGCCAAGTTGGCGACAAAATTGGCGAAAAAAATTATTTTTTAAATTTGGGTTCAACTTGGCGCTATTGGCAATATTTTGCGAAAAATTCACTGAATGATGTTAAAATTGTCAATATTTAGAAAATTAACCATTGTAAAATATTTTTTGCATTGTCTCGTGGCAGATTAGGGGTATAATATTTGAGTTGTTACTTTGCTCACTCCAAGCACTTTTTTTAAAACTTAAGGCAACTAAGAAATTGACACGTAAAAGGAAGTAGTGTGGAGCCCATACCAGATTTTTTTTTTTAACAGAATTAAAAAACAAAAATTTTACAATTTGATTCCTTGATTTAAGTGTGACTCTTCTATGTATATATGTACAATGTGTTCTTTTGAAATGTATCACTGATGTTAGCTAAAAAGCACCAGTGGACAAGATGCCTTATTTTGTTCCTTTGAATTAAGAGTTGAATAAGCAAAATTTATTCTTTCGCATAGACCACCAACTCTAATTTATACTGCTGTAGCATATAATGCTCCAATAGCTCTGTGGCTATAAATGTCAAAACAAAATAATGTGAAATGTTTTGTGTTTCACACAATTTTTTATAAATTTTTATGTCTTGTTACCCCCAAAAAAATAATAATAAAATTATTTAATTTTGTAGTTGCAAGTTTATTCCTTTATTTAGGACACCTCTTAAAATCTGCCAGCATATTAAAAATGTTAGTGCACATTAAACAAGTAAAAGACTTTCTTAATGAAAAAAGCTGTAGTCCCAAGCTGTATAGATTTGAGAGAATTGACTATGGCCTAAAATCTACCTCAGGGCTAGACTAAGGTAAGTCAAAATATTGATTTTCAAGTTATTATTGCATAAGATGTAGAATCCTAGCATTGAACTATAACAATATAATTCTATGGAAAAAAATTCTCTATAATTATTTAGCAGTTATATAAGAGCACGAGTCCCAAACTTTGTATGCATGAGACAAACGTAATTACGTTCTCCTGCAAAGTAGTGATAATATGACTTACATTAGTCTGGTTTTGAGATACAAAAATGTTTTGCTAAGAATGTTTGCATTTTCATGTGTAAAAAATATTTAGCAAAAATACTGATAAATATTTGAGTCTGAATACTTCATGTGCTTTAATTCTTTTGTCTGAAGAGTAGACCAAAAATTCACTCAACAGCTTCCTTGCCTCTGCTGAACTCTCTGGGAATAAGACTTCCCATGGTGTTGCTTCATACTCAGGAAATGAAATTTTATTGTAATCTGGGAGGCTAGTCATTTCCTGGAAACACAGAAATCAAATTAGTTAATTTTCTTGGTGAAGTTAAGCATTTACATTTCATCATAACCCTGTTGGATATGGCAGTTTTTACTGAATCATAAAAAAGTTCTACTTCGGATGAAGTCTGACAAAATTTCACCTTTCAGAAAAAAGCATTTAAAAATTTCCGGTCAAAATAGGTTTATGCAATCAAATGGTTCTACATGTTCTTTCAGACAATTAGCGCTGTAAATACTAGAAAGATTTTCTCACTCTTCCTGACAATGTAGCATGTATGCTATTAAAGCATCTATGAGATTTAACGTTCATTGAATTTCCATTCCACAACTGTTTTAAAAATCTTTCAATAACCAGCTCATCTCAAATTTTATCAATTATTTTCTTATTTTATTAAGCTGTTATAATAATTGGTGGATTCAATTCAGAAGCCGTTTGTATGTTTTTCTGCAGAAGAAATTTGTTTGTGAAGGAGATAAGATGGGAATGACCTACATGTTCAACTGAGCAGTTTGCCACAAGCACACTGTAATATGTTAAAAGTTTAACAGCAGTTGATCTAGATTGAGCATTTATAGCTAGCTATAAATATATAAATTTGTTAATGGTGTAAAGTTTGTTGCTGGTCCAGAGTTTTTAAAAATAATTGTTACAGACCATCATGATTTACGCAGAAAAACAATCAAATGCAGAACTTTTCTTGATACTTACAGGCCAAGTATCTTCAGTAGGTGAGCCCAAAGTTTGAAGAACTAGACAGAGCTGTTCAATGTCATTTTCACCCTAGATGAAATGGATTGTTTTATACACTGTTTACTGGCGTTGTTATAAAAAATATTATGTAGGTAAATATTTTTTAATTATCTATTCATGTTAAACCAAATGAAAAAATATTTAAAATATCGATTTTTTTTAAAAAAATATTTCATACTTTTTCAAAGCACAGCATGATTAATGGTTTCAAGAAAAAAATCATGTAAAATAATGCATTTTTATAATGAGGAAAATGCTTTAAAAAGCTAGGTATTAATAATTGGTTTTGAAACCAAAGCTGCAAGATTATTCAGAATCTACTGTATAAGTTTGTAGAATACAGTCAAATTTTGAAATGCATTTTGTCTACTCACCCTGAATAATGGAAATTTATTCAGCATTTCACCAAATATACATCCAACAGCCCTTATATCAAAAGAAAGAAAACATAATTAAATTTTTCGCCTGAGAAAATAGAAAACATGGTAATGATATATACATATCTTAGTTTTTGGAACAACTTCAAGGCTAAATTTCAAACTACACTTAATTGTACGAAAGGTATTTAAACAGCATGTAATGTTCTTACAGCTTGGCATAATAGAATTATACTTTGGATTGCTGAATCATCTTACAATGCTATTGGGATGTAAAGAATATTCCGCCTAGAAATACCCTCCTCCTCCCCCCCCAGAGATATTCTTTCAAAACATATGTTTTCAGAAAGTTTGATATACTGCAACTCTTGAGCATTTAATGTTTGATTTAAAAGATTATCCAAATGTTTGACTTCAGCCCAGTTGAAATAGTTAAATGTTCTGTGATTTGGGCAAAACATAATTGCATCTTTACAATAAAATAAAAGGTATAACAAATTAAAAAATGTATTAGTTTCAATAAATTGCAATTTACAATTAACCCGGGAGAACGCGCGTCTCCGAGGCAAATGTAGGACGCGCAGGGTCATAAAATGACACCAAACCAAACTTCCTTCCTACGCAATTGAAAACGTATATAATTTCTTTCTTAAAACCATATTGCTGTTCAATTACAGACATTGAAACCAATCATTTAGACAAAAATGTGACACACAAACTTTCTTCCGCAGTTTTGTTTAAAGGCATGGAACGTATATATTTTACACAAAGCTCATATAAATTTTGTGGGTTATTACATTTTATATCATTTAGAATATTTATAACAACTATCATTCCAGAATTGATATTTTTAAGAAAACTGATGAATTTATAGTTAAAATGTTTCAACCTTTAATCGAAAAGAATTTATTGGCTGAGTTTCATTTTATCTCCTCTTGTGTTTTATACTGCATGTATGAAGATCAACAAAATATTATTTTGATTGTAGTTATCATAATTTAAGTACATTTTACACTGGTCGAAAGAAAGGGAGATGATAATTTAATTGAATAAGTGTCCCTTTCATTCTATTTGCTCAATTTTGAAATATGTATTATTTCACCATCATTTTTCCCTCTAAAAAAGGTTTAAGAATTGTATGTACTAATTAGCATAAAGAATACTTTCTATATAGTTGTTTCAAAGTACAAAATTCTTTTAATTGAAAAAAATGTGACAAACTGACCGTATCAAGCAGGCAAAATAGTTGATCTGTCAAGCAAATGGAAGGACGCACGGAATCATAGAATGACCCCACTAACTGACCAAACGTGTCTTGGCTGAATGCAAATGTCAGAAATACCTCTGAATTAGTAACAAAAGGTGAATGGGGGGTAGAAACTCAGCTACTGAGAAGAAAAGGGTGAACTGGTGCGTAATCTTCTTGGAACTGGAGTTATAAAATTGCTTAGGGGTCGTACAATGACCCTGCGCGTCCTCCCGGGTTAATGGAGAAAAGAAGAGTACCACAAATCTACTGCTTCAGTGTATGTACGAGATCCATAGAGAAGCTCTGGAGCTCTGTACCACCTTTAAAAGAAATAATCACAATTAACATTTAAAATAAAACATTACAAAACGTCTATTAAAATAATGCCATAAAGTGCTACATTGAATTAAAATTTGTATAATGCATCAAGCAATAAGTTTTTAACTCACTCTTTCAATTTTTACCCTCCCATAAACATTGTATGTTATACAAAGCTTTAGTACAATTCTATTATTTCCATACCTTACATTTTTATCGGTCACCATGGTGAATTCTACAGTATCTAGATTATAGACTGTAACACATACAATTTAAATTATTGAGAGAGGAAAAAAATACATATACAGTCGACGCTCGATATAACGACCGTCTCCGTCCTACAGAAAACGATCTTTATAACGAGTGGTCGCTGTAAGAGGTAGAACATAGAGTATATTAGGATACAGTTGGGTTTTTTCTCACCGGTCGTTATATTGGAATGGTTTTTATAACGTGTGGTCGTTATAACGAGCGTCGACTGTACATGTGTAGGAAGTACCTTAAAGCCTTTGTTCTAATATCAATTGGAAATTATTTTTAAAGCAAATGTTTCAAACTTCCATTTCTGATATGATGGTGATGTTTAAGAATTTGACTGGACTCAAAAAATGTCCCGAACAGGATGAAAAAATGGCAAAAATTAAAAAGCTGTTAGAAAATGAAATTCATAGGACATAAATAAAAACATTTATTAGAAAAATTTGTTAAAAAGCGGTTAGACAATGAGATTCATAGGACATAAATAAAGACATTTATTAGAAAAATTTGTTAAATAACAGCAAATTTACAATATAACATGAAATGAAGGAAAATTTAATTCTTTGAACAATATAATGCAGTAATCAAACTTGTACATTTGTGTGAAGTTAATTTATTTTAACTGTTGATTCAATATTAGTTTACAAACTTTAGTGAGAATTCCTGCAGGGGGAAAATTATTGCCAAAGAGGATATGTAGTGTCCCTTAGCAGCAAACTGGAATTTCAACAAAAGAAAAAAATAGCTCATTTTAAGAAGAAAGTAAATGGGGAATTTCAAAAGAAAATTAAATATAAAACATTAAAAATAATTAAGTTCTTTTTCTAAAATTGCATTCTTTAAAGGACTCTTTCTAATAAATCACAGAAAATAAGCACTTTGAAAGTTTTATGTCAAGTTTCAACATTGATGACAAAAATATTTTTTGAAAATTTAAAAAATAAATTTGAAAAAGGATGCTGGCAAATATATTGACAACTTTTTTTTTTTTTTTTTGATATTGCACAACTTACAAACAAATCAAGTCAAAGATACGTGTAATTGTTGCCTGAGAAAGACATATTGTAATGTGTTTGGAAAGACTAGGAGCATTACCGTGTAGCAACCTGATGACTGTAATTTTTCTCCTTTTTCCCAAAGAGATCAGCTTGACCAAAATCAGCAATTTTCAAGTGCCCAGTGGACGAGATTAATAGATTAGCAGGTTTTAAATCCTTAAAAAAAACAATGTAAATATTTCAGTGAAGATAACAAGCCTAAGGTTTGATAAGTTTCTTGAAATTTGAACAAAACTAAAACATAACATCTAATTAAAATATAACATCTAAATTAAAGTTAACACCTAAAAATTACTATTTTTAAAAAACACAATTGAATAAAGAAACCTTTAGTGTATAGTGAAGTATTACAACACACACATTGAATACAATAACAGCAAATCACAAAAAAAAATCAAATTGTCAGAAAAAATATTTAATTTCAAATGAGGAATTTTGTCTTATTTTACCAAAGGAAAAAGTTAAGGATGAAACTGGTAAAATATTGCCGTACACCTAATTGCAAAGTTATAAGTTAACTATGCCAAAATGTTATATGCAGCAAAGAGACTACCAGCTTATCAAAATTTCATTAAAAGTTAATGAAAAATTAATTACCTAACATATTTTTTAAATAAAAGAGGTACTATTAATCACTTATTTATGAACTTGTGCATTTCTATGTGTTTTGATGGGTCAAGCATAAATATTACCCTATGCATTATTCCTAAATTGTGACAGTACGAAATTCCCTTCAGAAGCATAATGAGGTATGCTTTAATCTGTGACTCCGTCAGAGGGTTTTCCGTGTCTCTCAGGAGGACAGACAAATCTGTGGGCATGTATTCAAACACCAGAACCACACCAGCTCCATATGGAAACACGTCCAGTAAGTCCACAATCTGAAAGTTACAACAAACCATAACTTTGAACTTTGAAAGAGCACACTACAATTTCATTATTCTATAATCTCGTCGATAATTTCCCAAATGAAAAGTAATTGAACTTAAGATAATTTGGGATCAAGAGAAAAATGTCCGCTGTTTTAAGCAGGCACTTCTTATAAAGAATTGATCACCTTTAAAAATCCCTGATAATACTCCTAAATGAAGAAAAAGAGTTTTAGAAATAACCTGATGTTTGAATACTACTTCACTCTAAATTTAGTAATTATTAGGGTGAAATAAGTAGCAAAATATGAATATACTTGATCTCTTGATTGATACATCGATCTGTATAAGAGTTAAATCAAATGGAACAAAATATTTTTAAAAGTCAAAATATTAGCATAAGCAATCCTAAAGGTTTAAATACTGCTTGTTAATTGTGGAAGCTTTATTTAAAAAGTAAAAATAGTACAAAGCAAGGCTTAATGCAATATTTAAAATGAAATACTAGTCAGAATGCAGTAAATGCAAACACAAATACAATAATTACTTTGTACGTTTTTGTACGGAAACTTTGTACGTTTGGGAAAACGTTTAAAAAAGTACAAATGTATACATTAAAAATGAGTTAAAAACTCAGCAAACACCTGTTTCAAGGCTGTGAAATGCAAGCCCCATTTTTAGTACATAAAAAACTGAAGAATTAATTCACGTGGCCAAAACAGTCAAGTGAACAGGGGAAAAACCCAGTTTTTAACTCATTTTTAATGTGTACATTTGTGCTTTTTTTAAAGTTGTTCCATTTTATTCACAAATACAATTACACCAACAAGTAATGAAGAGATGTCACTGCATGTTATATTTAATTTAAAATATTTTTATTGTTACTAATTACTTCAGTTAAATATTTTAAAAGAATAATTAATGGAAAACATTTAAAATACAGAAATTGTTACTAAAAATTATTTTTAAACAAAGTACAACAATTTTTTGTGTGAATTTTTTTTACTATGGAAAGAAAATTTATTTACCTCCCCCAGACTTGCCTCCTGGTGTTACCCCTCCCCCGGTAAACCCATATATAAATACAACACTATATGATTATTATTATCTCATCACACATACACTCCTGCAGTCCTGATCCAGATAATTTATTTAAAATCTCATAGCATGTAAAAGATTTAGTATAGGTATATATTTTGCATTAATCACATACTTTTACAAGTTTAATTATTTGAAATGAATATAGAAAAAAATAACATAATACTTACATTTTCATTTCTCATTTGCTGTAAAGCTTTAATTTCCCTAATAAAAAGAAATTATATTATTAAGCAAACAGCTTTTCTCAACGCTATATAAAATAACATCTGCAGAATTTTTTTTTTTTTTTTCATATAATGTCTCAGAAGTTTCAAGACAAGAGAGTTATTTTGAATAGTCCAAATTCCAAAAGTTTGTTTCATACTTACATTTTACTAAGCATTTTATGTTACGCTCAACCAAAGATGATCTTTATTGTAATACTTGAAACAAGTTTTGTCATATTATATGTAGAAAAGAAAGCAAGATATTTTTGATGGTGAATTTTCATTTAATACATACTCTGTTAGCTATTAGATGATTGTTTTTCTTTCGGTACTGAATGAAAAAGAGAATAGAAAGGTGAATTAAAAATTAACTTAGTATTGTCATTATAATTATTATCATTTTAATTTAAAATAATTTTAGCTTTAAAAATCAAATGACAATGTCTTCGATACTATTCACTCACATGTTTTAATAAGTTGGAAATAGCTTTACAAAGTAGCAAATCAGGAATGTGTAATAGTTCGGAAGGTACCCAAGCAAAATACACTAATCTCTGCTTACGGTGATAAGCCCTGGAACACTACCGACAAATAATAAAATGAACAAATTATGAAATTAGATAAATTTACAAATTAATCCCATGTATACTGTTAATGAAAATTTTAAAAGCCCTCCCCTTATATTTATATACTGTATATTTCTTTTAAAATATAAAAATTTTGTACTGAGCTTTAAAAAAAAAATCGTACTTATGTATTAACTCCACCACACACGTACAGATTTGGCGGGTTATTTTGGCGGTTTTATGTAACTACACACTTGTATAAAAAAAAAAAAAAAATCCGCCAAATAAACCACAATATCTTTTCACCGCCAAATCTGAGCTGCGGTGGAGAAAATAGGTAAGTACCAAAAAATCAACAACTACTGATTAATGATTTTTTTTTTTTTTTTGTCAGCAGTTTTTCCAAAGAATCTGATTGATAAATTGTTGGTTGTTTTCTTGACAATCTGTGCTAAGTTTTAATGTTTGTCTTCTATTTTTTCCGAGGTTATTGATGACATTTCATGATGATAATGTGCTTTCAAACCACAAATAAATGAATACGTTTGCAGTCTTTTTATCCATAAGCTCACATTATTTGAAATTAAAAAGGTGTTCCTTGTAACGCCGAAGCAGGTGTCTGCAGTTTTTCTCCCTCATTTGTGTTATTTATGTTGTTTTATTTTTCAAGCACATGGGATTTTTTTTTTATTTCTCATGATTACAATGTAGTTTTATATTTATAGTTCACCTTCTGTTTACCTAACAAATGTCTCTACTACCAGTAGGGGTTCAAAAATTGATAAAATTAAACCAGGTAATGGTATCAAAAAGTGATACATGAATACAGAAAATTCTAATCCAGTGATCTTGATAGCAATAAGGGTTTAATAATACTAGCTGCGACAACTTTTATACATGAATAAAAATGTTTTGTGTATGTTTTTTGAATTTATATTGTGTAGCTTGGGAATTTTTAGTGTATATTATAGGTGATTTAATTATGCATATAATCCATGTTTTAATGAGAACACACATTTCATGTGAAAACTTGATAATGTCCATATTAGAAATTTAGTGATGTTGCTATACTACCGTAATGTCATGCAAGGGATTCCGTCTTCAATATTTTTCAAAGGAATTTTTTTCAAAGCAACTACAAAGCCAGTAACTTTGTGCTTGGCCTTCAAGACAATGCCATGAGCACCTTCTCCAATGTGACCAACAACTGAATAATTTTCCATCGTCTACCAGGCAATTTCATTCAGATACCTAAAAAAAAAAATTGAAAAAAGTTTTTAATCCCTTGCCTGATTAACCCAAGTTATCTCGGGCTGGTATGAGTTGAGGGTAATTATTATTCCAACAAAACTAGGGTGATACTAAATGATTTTACACCTATAAAAAAAGAAAAAAAAAAACTTGAAACCTACATATTTTGTTTGTTTCATAAACTTGTATTTAAAAATCAAATTTTAAAAAAATTGATTTTTTTTTTTTGCTTTTTTTTCCAAAAATAGTTGTTTAGAGAAGCAGTTAATAACAGTAGCAATGATGACAGTAAATAATTATACATCAAGCAAACAATAGTATATTTAACCCTCTCATGGACATGCAAGTAAATAACATCACGGCCTGTTTAAATCCCCATTATGGCGAACTGGCACGTAAAAAACTGCCAGGGAAAATTGGAGAGGGGAACCGAGTGTAGAATTTCACGGTGGTAGCTTTTTAATTACAATTTTTTGTATGCAAATCCATCTTGTGGGCGATTTAAACAGGTTGTGAAATTATGTGCAAGTCCGTGAAGGGGTTTAAGATGTATGGAAGGTAGAAGACATACACATAGTATGAACACTGTTAATCAGTCAGATGCAATTTAATCATAAAAGGGTAGGATCTCAGATACTTTAAGGAATTTTTTAGTGCTGTTAAAATTTTTAGGTTACAATAATTTTGTTGCTGACAGAGTAATCAATAGACCAGCTTGGTTTTAGAAAATAGAATAAAATATTCTGTATCAAATCTTTTAACAAAATGACAGATTCCAACTCAAATGTTACAGCAACGTTGTTGTGAAGTCACATGAAAATGACAAAAATGTGTACAATGTGACATCTGTCACGCGTCACAATAAAGTAACTTTGCGACTGTGACAATTGTGACTCAGTCACTTCACTAAGATTTTATAGCAGCACACTGTGCTATTAGGATCATAGCAAAAGCTTTAATCAAAACAGTACAACTGTCATATTTGAGAACAACCTCTCCAACAGCTTCTTTCGCCAAAAATATGAGCATAAAATAAAATTTAATATGATCTTCAAAAGTTTGAAAAATGAAGGTAATATTATTTACTATCAACTTTGAGCTTGTGTACAGGCGGCATTCTTTTCTTCAACTTGAAAGAAGGAAAAGATGTGTAAATAATTATAGAAATAATACACGATATGTGCTAAAAAAGCCATAAAAAAGTGTTTCAAAATGTGCGGATATAGTGCAAAACAAAGCACATTTAAGTTTGCATTGAGGCAGCAATAAAGTGCTAAAATCAAATTCTTTAAATCAAGCAAACTGCAAATCAATATGATGTGCTTTGAAAAATCATCAGCCAAGTTTTATTAAAATTAACCTGGTGTGTGTAAAGCCGCTATATAGACTGTATATATATATAGGGGCCTTAGCTGTGTGTATCTGATTTTTCGTTATTTACTACTCAAGAAATTTAATAAAATCAAGTGCCGTCTCTTAGCAACAATAACCAAACTGTCAACAAAAACAAAATTCGAGGAAATCTTAGCAGTTATAGTTAAAAGAAATTCACAGTTGAAATTTTTAAGAAGGATGTAAGAAGTTTATTACTTTTTGAAAAGCATATCTACTGATATCTGCTTAAAAATAAATTAATAACTTTACCATTATCAATCAGGTTGTTTGTTAAAACTGGTATAAAATTTGAAGAAAAATATACTGCTATGTTATTAAACGAAAGCACTCACAGAATCACAAAATTGAAAAGATTGACTGCATGTCAACTTGTATTTTAATAAATTAAAAGAACATCGCTTAAAAAAAAAAAAGTGCTTCGTATTTTTTATTATAACTACTTTTGTTTATTTTTTGATATATTTTGCAAGAGTACAAATAATGATCAACAGATGGCAGCCCGGTTTAACGAGACAAAAGAAGTAATTTGACACTTCTGCCAGCCAATCACTACTGCGGATTTAAAATCGCGTTAGTGGGAGCGGCGTTCCTCTGTTTGTTATTTAATGACACTTTTTAAATAGGGGCAAATATCCGGCGATTTAAATTTTGAAATGACACTCATGTCAATGTTGTTTTAACTTTTGGACTTGATCATAGAAATGCTTCTTCAGTGATAGACTTTTCATTAACTTGTACCTTACCTACTCAACATGGCTGACTTGCCGCTTGTGGCGCGATCTTGCTGTGACAGGGGCATGTATAAGTGTACACATACCGCAAAATACTGACACTCTTAGTACTGTAGTGTTCGTGAACCATTATACGGGGCGTCAGATTGATTTCTGAACAATTGGTAAGTCGTTTTTTCTTCTTAGGTTTCAATTTTTAATGAACCGGTAAAGCACCGCTTGGCTGACAACTTTAAATGTACACATTTTTTTTATGTGTGTAAATGGTGCGACTTTTTTCTTTTGCTGTGTCATATTTGTGTTTAATTTTGAAGTGTTATTCTTTTTTATTTCATAAATGATAATCGATGCGATAATCATATTTCCATTAATTGCGCATGTGACAGTTAAATGAAAAATGGAGGGAATTTAATGACTGATGCGTAGAATTTTAAGTGCCCCCCCACAACGATCGGCGGATGCCGGTACGATCATTTTCCTGTAATATATTCTTCAAGCGATTTTTAAACTTCTTTTTCTTTTTTCAACTGAAAATTATTTACTAGACGTTAATTTTATTACGCAACGCAAGGTTATTTAAATTTCAACAAATAGTATTTTAACCAGAAATTAAATGAGTCCTTCACATTGACACGCTTATGTTCAATCAGTTTTGAAATTCTTGATCATAAACGAGATATTTTCTTGCCATATGAATTCTTTCATGTCATATTTTCCCCGTGTTATTTGATCTAATAATTTTTGTGATTTTTTAATACCTTTAAATATTATTAACTCACCACATGGATAAAAATTCTTATTCTGCTTGGAGAAAATACACATCTGATATTTATTAGGTAACAATAGTTAAATAAAAAACATAGTGTACCTACTTATTCCATAATAGTTTTTGAAATTTAGTTTCCTGCTGCCATTTCTAGGAGAGGTCCGTGCCCTGCCCCTTTTCGATGTACCCCGCCCCCCTTTTACCTTTGAAGTTTATGAAGTTAAATGAGATGCCGAATACAGATCTTTCACAAAAAGAAAAGTAAAACCCTCGCAAGCCTGACAGCAAGCTCTTCTCTTGTCGTCTAGAATCGTGACTTGTAAAATGAAAAGTTTTTTTTTTTTTGCTATGAGATTTATTCAAATTTCCTTTTGAATTATCTTCATGATGCTTCCAAGTTAGCTTTGCTCGAAATATAGTATTTGTGTGTATGTTCCTAACTGGCTTTAAATCACATCATTTGTTTGATCACCTACTAGGTACGCCGCTGTATATTTATTCTCGCATAGTACAATTACACAAGAAATTTATAATGTTATGTTTTTTGGTTGTTTTTGTTGTTTAATTTAGTAATGTATAGTCAAAATCTGACAATCTGCATGTTAATTTAAAAATTTAACTTATCTTTTATATCATTGGTATATTGTGTCACCCTCATCCACAAAATTATATAATTTATCATTGCCAATATTGCAGTGAGAAAGACCATTAAATTTACATTTTAAAAGAATACTTATTGATAAGATTCTTATACATTTTTAAGGTGTGCCCCGATTATTGTGCGATGTTATTTGGAATAATAATGATTTTTGGTATTTATCCATATGCTGGACTCAAGCAGAAAATAAAAAATCGCCAAGCAAAGCAAATGAGAAATCTGTCAGCGGAACAAAAGTATGCTCAACATTAAACAAATATGGTTGTAAGAAGTTTGGCAGAATTCTACATTATTTAGTGATTTTTCGCTTTCGCCCGTTGAATGGATAAGTACCTTTTTTTTTTTTTTGGAAAAGTGAAAGAGAAAAAACTAAAAGTTGATGTCAACTTTTATGTCCATTTATGTGAAATATGATCATATGGAGTTAAAATTATGCATTCAAACTAAATTATGTTAATTCTCACTGAAAATGCTAATTTAATGCACAATCATCGGACAAAAAGAATTGATCCTTAAGTTGAAATATAAATCTTTAAATGAGTGCTAAGAAGTTTATAAAAAAACATTCAATCAACAGAAAATACCTCACTCTTCTAATGTTTAGGACAGTAAGTGTTATATTGTCGTATATCTCAAATTTTTATTGTCTATATTCGTTATTTTTTTTGAATAAGGGAAGAATTAAATACCCAGTGAATTTTTTTATGTCCAAGCCACCACTGCACTGAATACAATGAAGCATCATTCATATGTTTTCTCTTTTATATGTTTTATCATTTGTCTTTTATAATTTGTCTCGGCTGAATTAGATACACATTATCGGAAACCTATTATAAGTTTTTTTATTTGCATATTTTTTGTACAGTCCCTTTAGAAATGTAAAAAGGGTGCTTGACTGTTGCTTGTTTCTAATCTGTCCGAAGAGGCTGTACTAAATGCTGGATATGCACGCACTTTTAAAATCATGAGTTTCAGCAAAAAAAAAAAAAAGGCTCAAAATTCATAGAAAAAAGAAAAATTAGTTATAGACTCTGAGTTCTAAAACAAGCATACCAAATTTTGTAGATTAGATGTAAAATTCCTATATTTAAGAAATTTTTTATTCCTTTTCGCACAAGTTTTGATTTTTTACTCATTTTGAAGTCTGGTTTTTCCCATTCTCATGAAACTCACTCATTTTTGTTCATTGTATGATTCTGGTACGTAGATATTAGCTTTGTGTTTACTATTATTTTTACCTTCTAGTATTATATACTGTACAGTTAAAACGTTATGCAATTGTCATTTTGCGGTGGCCACTCGAACATTTTAATCCATTTACAACAGGGTTGTTTGATTTCGTCCGGGGCGGAAAAAACCTGGAAAAAACCGCCCCGGACAAAATAGCATTTTGTCCATTTCGTCCATTTTGTCCACTTTAAAGAAAATGACAGTTCTTGATTAAAAAATCCAAAGTTAAAAGTAATGTTTTAAAATATTGATTTTTTTTCAATGAGGTAAAAGTTTTATTATCAAAATTAGCACACATAATTATGTATACCAGCAAATATTTAATGAACAACAGATACCATAAAAATATAGTATCTGTATAAAATAAATGATTATTGACGATAAGATTTAATGCTTATGAAAGCACACATCAGCAGTAAATAATTTTAAGATGTTTATTTGTTGTGAAGGAGTTTAATTGCCAACAATAAAAGTGTATATAAAACATAAAAGTAGAAATAAAAATTTTAAAAGGTTTGAGTTTCAAAATATTAAAAACCCTATGAAGTAAACATTATTTGATGTCAAAAAAGAAAATTTAGCCATGAAATGAAATATGTTCCAGTAGTGTAATAACATTAATAAATCCATAAAACAATGCCTTGCACATACATATTTTACAATGGGGCAACATTCATTAAATCCTCAAAAAATACAACGTAAAATGACCAAATGAATCAAAATTAAACCAATATTTCTTGTAGCATCTACTGTATTTTCAAATACAATGATATACATTTATATGTGTATTTAATTCAAACAAAATTTAACCATAGAATTTATGAGAAAATATCATATAAAGTTTTCTTTTTAAGGGATTGTATTGCGTTACTAAATATCTAAGGTGACAGAATACTCTTTAATTTCTTTTTAAAAATATGTATTAAAGAAAAACACTTTTTTTCTATTTGTCTACTCTATAATAATGTAATTACACTCAATAGTTTATTCGCTATGTTAAATTTTATTTCTTTCAACTAAAATTAGTTAAAAATTAGGGATGCACCGACTAGTACTTTGGCCGAGTACCAAGTTGCAGAGTACCGATTTGTTTTTTTTAAAAATCATTGACATACAGCAGTACAGGGTTAGAAATCATAACAAAATTTTACTGGTCTTCTCGACCAGTGAACAGGAATATATACTGGTTAACAGACAACATCACTGGTCCACCTTAAATGATTAACAACATTTTTTTTCTTTAAAAAAATTGGTGGTCCTTGGATTGTTTATTATTTTTCTGGTGATTTGAGGCGAGTTTTACTGGTCTGGAACCAATGGACCAGCAGTAAATTCGAACCCTGACATATGAACTGATCATTGGAATGGACCTCTATATGATAGTTCTTAGAACAAAAATCCCACTGAATTTAACTTATGCATTGTTTAAAATATTTTATTTATTTTGTCAAAAATTTTAGAAAAAGTTATTTTTAAAATGAAACTACATTAAATGAATAAATATAAAGTATCAATTAAGTTGGAATTATATTAATCTATTATTGATTAGTTCTAATTCTCTAAACTTGAATAATTTTCAAAAGCTTTTGGGGATATTAAAATAAAGATTTACTCTATTGAAGCATTACAAACTTCAATATTTTCAAAATTAACTTGAAAATTTCTCACTAGATGGCAGTATACCCATAATTTGTTATACTTATACGTAAACTTATATGTAGAATTCAGTCATATTTTATAAATATATTAATTGTAAATGATTGCATTTTATAAAAATTTGCATATTTTAAATTATTGTAAAATGTGTCTTGAATTATTCAATTTTCTACAACTACCCGGTATCGGCCGAGTACTTGATCAGAATTTGGCCGAGTACCAAGTACTCAGCAAATTGGTCGAGTAGGCCGAGTACCGAATATTTACCGAGTACTCAGTGCATCCCTATTAAAAATCGATGGGTTAATTGCCGTTCTTTTTTTCTTCTTTTTTTGTATGATACCACCATTCTTTTTTGGGAAATGGTAATGCAAGGGAGATACTAATTGTACATCATAACATTTTTATACATCAAACGTATGAAAAAAGTGTTTTTTTTTTTTTCATTTCTTCCATTTTGTCCATTTCGTCCAATTTTGTCCATTTCGTCCATTTCTTCCGGTGTCCCGGACTTTTTGCAAAAAAGTGGACGAAATGACAACCCTGATTTACAACCAAGTAAATGCTGTTAGCACTACCAGACAAAAAATTATAGTTTATTCTTACCTGTGTTTATCTTAAATTTATAAAATGTTTTCCTGGAGCTGTAGTTATAATGTTTAGGATGGTAATTAAATATAAAAATCATTTGTTGTATGAATTGTTTTGTAACTTATAATAGTAACTCATCTTGTTATTTTGTTTTAATATGAATTTTCAGTAATATATGTACAAAACATGGTTGCAAACTTTTTTTTTTGTTTTGAAGAAGTAATTTAGACAACTATTGTGAAAAAAAAGAGTTTTTTTCTGAAAATGTTGCGTTCCGTGCGTCATGGAGAGTTAAGTGGAAAGACTTTATAGGAAGTCGTGGAAGTCACCCGTTTGAAAACTCTTAATGTCGCAACTACCCTGTAAATGTCCATCACAATAAAAATAACATCATGCTTCATATTCCTTTTTAGACAAGTATTTAATTTAGAAATTCATGAATTTTAGCATTTTGAACAATGTATGTTGAATTATAAAAAAATAAACTGGTTCAGATGTAGAAGCTAGCAATCGCTTTAAAAAAACCTGTCAAGCTGGATAATGTAGCTAATGGGGGACAAACTAACATTACAAACCATAAACTAATTTAATTATCTTGTGCTCTTTCAAAGTTGGTTAAACAGTGGTAAAGAATATTCAACTATTGGCATAGTTTTCGGCAACAGCGACATGACACACCTGGCACAATCCAACTGTCAAAGGGGTTATCAATCCGACACATAATCTGCTATATCTAATCTAGCTCTGGAATATTTCTTTGCTGTTATAAAAAAGATTTTGTTTAAAAGCTGATCAAGCGAGTATGATTTCGCACAAGTCAGGAACCCCCTTAAATAAAGGGAGCAAAAATATAATATTCTTTCTAAGTTGGGAAGTCAGGCATGCCCGTCAATTAGAGGGGTCAATTCCCCCCCCCCCCTAGAAAAAACTTGAAATGACAGGTCTGGAGTCCGGGCAAGTTGCTCTGCTTTTCTATTTTTCATTTTTTCTCATCAAAAAGTGAAGTGAGCATTTTGGTTTTCTGCCATGGATTTCATTACATTTCACATCCCTGTGGAGTTTTTATTTAAATGTTCAATTTAGTAACTTTTTTTTCCCTGAACTTTGTAAACTGGACTAATGTGCCCCATGCCGGTTGTACGTTGGTCTGCATTATGAAAACAACTTCTACGATAATTTCAATGATAATCCAATATTATATCTAACTTACAATTTTATGTTAAGCATGAAAAAATGTTAAGTGTAAAGATCAATATAATATTAAAATATTAAGTTAACCAACTTCTACTTTTGTACTATTTATGCCAGACTAGACCATCTACATTTTCTCAAGATTCAGCACAACATTAGTCTTCAACAACTTGACTGTTGCATAGTATGCTGCTTTTCTTATTCTTCTCACTATGTGTTTCTTAAAAGTAAATTTTCGAGCCCGGGTTGTGAAAAAAATGCTGTAGAAATTTGTCTGTCTGTGTATCCATAAGCTCCCGATTTTTCACATTGAAAGAGGCATTCCTTGTAACACCGAAACACGTATCTCCAGTATCCCTGCATATTAGTGCCTCATGAACGTTGGAATTATAATTTGAATTTAGAAGAAGAGTTCAATTTATTTCTTTATCTTCATGAAAACCATTTATGAAAATAAAGTTGCAGACTTTTAAAAATACTCAAGTTCTGAAAAAGTAGCAATAAAATTTGTTTCTAAAATAAAATTTCTTCAATATATAACTACTACAGTGAAGCACCATTTATACGTTTCTCTTTTATACGTTTTTACTCTCGTTCCCGGCAGAGTCCAATACATATTAATGTTAAAAAACATAATAATGTGAAAAAAATGCTGTAGAAATTTGTCTGTCTGTGCATCCATAAGCTCCCGATTTTTCACATTGAAAGAGGCATTCCTTGTAACACCGAAACACGTATCTCCAGTATCCCTGCATATTAGTGCCTCATGAACGTTGGAATTATAATTTGAATTTAGAAGAAGAGTTCAATTTATTTCTTTATCTTCATGAAAACCATTTATGAAAATAAAGTTGCAGACTTTTAAAAATACTCAAGTTCTGAAAAAGTAGCAATAAAATTTGTTTCTAAAATAAAATTTCTTCAATATATAACTACTACAGTGAAGCACCATTTATACGTTTCTCTTTTATACGTTTTTACTCTCGTTCCCGGCAGAGTCCAATACATATTAATGTTAAAAAATTTCTTTTATATGCTTTCCTAAAATCGCAGTTTCATTTATAC
>JAXGGA010015352.1:0-29412 GCA_038373865.1 Uloborus plumipes
GAATTGTATGCAATAGCGCCCCAAACCATTATGCCACGTTGTCGCGCTGTGGGGCGTTCCACAGTTACTGCCTGATTCGATCTTTCTCCACGTCGACGCCACACACGTATGCGATGACTATCGCTGGACAAACAGAAGCGGGATTCATCTGAGAACACTACGGTTTGCCATTCTGCCATCCACGTCGCTCTGGTCAGGCACCATTCCAAACGTTGGAGTCTGTGCTGTGAGGTCAATGGCAGTCTTCTTAGCGGGCGCCGTGATTGCAGGCCACGTGCAACCAGTCAACGGGAAATGGTTCTGGTCGACACAGGAACATCCAGGGTACCTTGCACGTGCTGCAGAATCGACGTACAAGTGACTTGCGGGTCCGCCACAGCTTGTCGGTGAATCCGTCGATCCAAGCGGTCTGACGTCACTCTGGCTGCACCTGCACCCCTCAATGTGGCTACATTTCCTCTTTCCAACCATCTCCGACACAGCCGATGCACAGTGCTTGCATCCATGTGGGTATCAGCTGCAATTTGACGTATGGACAAACCTCCCCTTCTCAGTCCGATCACCATACCCCTTGAAAAGTCGTCTATATGCTGGAAGTGTCTTCGTTGAGGACGGCGTGGCATTTCCTCCTATCACACGTATCCTTCGAGACAAAAACCAAATTTCTCCGATAATTAGTCTGGCAGAAAAACCAACATGAACATAGCCCACTTTTTAAATTCATTCTCTTATATCTTACTTCACGTGCGTCGGAAAGCTGCGCATTTCATATCATTTGCATAACTCAGTGACGTGCGTCTACGGTAAAATTTGCATGAATTTCTGACCACTCCTTCTTGGTGTTGCATTTTCAATATATATATATATATATATATATATATATATATATATATATATATATATATATATATATATTAAATAGGCAAGCGATATTACAAAAATGATTTTGCGCATTAATTGAGGATTTAATATTTGAACTGAATCACATATTTGTCTAAAGCTTGTAACATTGACCAAAAATGATTAAAATCAAATTTTAATAACTTTTAATTATGTTCTTTTAAAGTGTCCGACTAGGTTGAAAAGGTCATTTTTGATCAAATAATAACCCTGTAGGCCAATCCTTATTTACGTTTTGTGAAGAATTGCATTTTCGCTCAAAACTCGCTACGGAAAACATGATTCTGCAACTTCTATTCAATATTGATACATGAAATTGAGCATACATATTTTGTAAGTACTTGTGAGTGCAACAGACCGCAGATTTTGTAAATGATAAAATATTTTTTTTATTTACAGGCATTTTATTTAGAAAAAGTAAATAATTTTAGAGAAATTTCCGTATACATTCAGGTAATTTAGCATAAATCTCAAAATTCTTGAAATATTTCTTAGCCTGCGTTCTATTCCAGTCAGAATATTTGTTTATGTAAAATAATCTAAGTAAATTGCATTTAACTAGTGTTTTTTTCTTTACGGAGTTTCTCCTAACTTGTAATTTTTAGTCATTTTTACTAAAAAATTTGCCAATTTTGTAAAACTGAATGGTTTTTTAATACAATTTGATGTAAAGTATGTGTTTTAAGACCCCTCTGTTTCTAAAAAAATACATTAATATTTTGCTCAATAAGATTTTTTACAAAAACTGCTCGAACCTAGCCGGGTACCTTAAAAGCAAAATACTTTACTTTGCATATCATGAATAGCAATGACACTAGTTTTAAAATAAATCATGCTTATAATGCAAAGTATTACGAAACATTAAAACAAAAGGCTCAAGTTCCCACCAAAAAAATCTAAAGGAATTTCCGGAATTCCTCGAACTTTTCCTCTAAGTAAGGAAATATGTCTCAATTAATTCATTAATCCTCGCCAAAACGCACTTTCCACGTCGATGAATATGGATTCTTGATCGCAGTCTGTGCTCAAAGAATGTCCTTATCTCTAATAAAACCCATTAAAATATACCCCTTCGTCACTTTTTGACGCGTCTGCCCACGCCTCACATACCAAAGCATCCCGTTTCGAATTTTGATGCGGTAAGGGCACCTAATAGTTCGGAAGACAGGCACTTAATTTATGTGTTCCAATATCGAAGCTTTTAGTCCCGATTTACCGCGACTGCACCCCTGCCTCCCACCGAATACCAACGCAGTCGATAGAGCTCATGAATTATCAATCAGGTTTATCCCACCCAGCTCCCCGCCCCCGCTGCCCGTCTAAACAAAGCTTTAATTAAATTTCCGGCTTAGGCGAGCTGACGAGAGAGCTTTTCGAAACTTATTTTCCTCCAGAGCGTGAATCCTCGTAGTGACCGCTCCGAGAGAGAAGGTGGGAATCATCTGACGAAGTATAATGGAACGCATCTAGCCAGCTGTTAATTTGAGAAGGAATGTTTTGCACTTTGAAGCTAGCAACAGTGGGAATGAAGGTACGAGTGAATTAGGAGAGGATGAAATTTTTGTGTAGAATTTGATAATAGTAAGGACTTAATTTATGATTGAATGATTTACAATGGGAATCATTTTTAGGGAACTGGTTCTCGAAGACAATTTCTTTAACAAAGAGAAACTAAGGAGGAAAGAGATTGAAAAGTGTGGCTTGAAAAACCTTATTAGTGCTATGACGTTTCTTTTAAAAAGTAAGCAGGCTGGTGAAGAAAAATCAATTGTTAAAATAAGTTTTAACTTTCGCCCTTTTTTTCTTGGTTCAGAAGAGCACATAAATCAAAATAGGCCTTAAATTAATAATTCTGCAATTTTCATAAAGCAAATTTATACATTGGTGGTCCGGAGTTCTTTCAGCTTTAACCCATTAATGCCTAGCGTCCCTTTTTAGGGACGGTCCAAAAAGTGAGTCTGAATTTTCCAAAAATGAACATTTCAACCAAATAATTGTGTTCAATTATTACTTTGGTATTGCTTCAATTCTGTATTAACAGATTTGAGCACATAACCGCTGTAAAGTGTGATCTGTAGCCATTTGATTATGATCTTTATCAAAAATTACATCGTTCACAATCTCAATAACAAAAAGCTAAGTTTTTAAAGTTATTAACAAGTAAATCTATCTGTGTTTGATATATGTGCTACTTTGATCGATGTTTTAGTTTACCTTTTTTTGCAATTTTGTAAATTTTAATTTTTTAAAATATTTTATAGCAATTTAAAAACGTCCCTAAAAAGGGACGCTAGGCACCAAAGGCTGCATTGTTTAATCGTTGCTAATTTCTTGCTTAGAATCTCTAATTTATATCAAAAGAAGTTAGTAAATGTTTTTAGACTGAAAAACGGATAATAATTGTCATTTTTAAACGTATTTTATTTTTAAAATCTAATTAAATTAAATTAGTTAATATATAAACTTAATCATACAACGTTCTTAAATATTTTCTCTTCTTTTTTTTTAATTACAAAAAATACTCAAGGTAAATTTTGCAAGAAAGCTATTTCAAAAATGTAGTTCTTTAAAACACTAATTATTCGTTGTATTTAATTACTTTTCCATTATGTATTTAGGTGCTTATTATTGTTTAGTCTGACTGTTGGGGGGGGGGGAAGAAGCCCTAAGTTGTTTCAGAAATTTAGCATTTCACCTTGATGAAGAACTCAAGGATTGCATATGCGTTTGTTGTTTGAAAAGGGGGGGGGGGGTTGCAGATTTAATTTCAGAATTTCCTGAGAATGCCAATTTTGATCTCTACTGTGACAATTTATTCACTTCTCTTGCGCTCCTACGTGATTATTTGTCTTCGAAAGGTTTTGTGCAAGAATCGGATTAAAAAATGCTCATGAACTAAAGTTACGTTGTTCAAAAAAGAAAAGAGAGGAAGTTTTGAATAAATGTCGATGACAGGTAAAATAATATTACGTTGGTTTGGTGGAATAATAGCAATGTCATAACTATCGCATTGAATCTTCATAGAGTTCATCCTATTGTAAAGGCTAAGCGATTGTCCAACAGCGAAAAGAAAGTAATTGAAATTGATGAACCATATATATATGGTTGTTCAGTACAATCGGTGCATAGGGAAAAAGATCCCATGCATCAAATATCGGGAACTACCGGTTTTTGATTCACTCTAAACAATGGTGGTAGCCGCTCTTCATTTTTATTTTAGAAGCTGCTGTACAAAATGCATTGAGCTCAAGAGTACCGGATTGAGTTAGGTATTATGGGGCTAGTTGTTCTATTGCTTTAAATAAGACTCAGGTAAGGTGTGCCCATTGAAGTAAAAGAGCTTATCGGAATGCAGCAAATGCAATATGTAGGTTTGCAGAACAAATGCTTTGCTGACTTTCACACTCAACAACACCAATATTTCCTTGTTCTCTGAATCTACTTCCCAGTTTATGTTAATTGTTGCTTTTATTTCTTCTTATAAATTGTCATTTTCAATATTACATCGTAGGCAGAAAACAATTTTTGGTAAAAAAGTATGTACCCTCTGGTGCCTAGCGTCCCTTTTTAGGGACGATTTTTTTTTCTTAAATAAAAAATTTATTTTTTACATGATAATTTTTTAACTATTTTTCCTGTCCATTAAACACTATTTGTAACCAATTTTCAAAGTATCGTTGAAAAAAAAAATGTCAGGCATTAATGGGTTAAATACGAAACTGAATTTTAAATACCAGAGCTGTAGCAACTTCTCTAGAAAGGATTGATGAAATTAGTAAAGTAAAAAGATAAGTGTTAATATAAATTGTGTAGCTTAGGCATCGGCAGCCTTTCTTTCGGGAGGAATAAAAATAGATGAAAATGTGTATAATGCAAGTGTTTTGTATTAGTGGTAATTTCACGATTTTAAAATTCTTAAATTTTTACTTACAATTATATTTTTCCACATAAGTTTTAAATATGGACAAACGCAATTAAACAGCAATGTCACTGTAGCTTTTTATTTTAAGTCCATAGTATTATTTAATCTTTTGTTCATACTCCAGTCTCATTATAGTTAAATATTATATTTATGTTTTCAAATCAAGTGGTTCATTTGAAATTTTGAAGCAGGTTACCCACTTTGATTCACGTAAAATAAGTAACATTACAGCAACAGTAATGGATAACATTGAAAGACAAGAACAATTCATATTCCTGAAACTAAATGAAGAAAGTAAACAGATTTAAGAACCCAGTTCTACAGCTGAGCAAGTAAAAACTTTATTAAGAACGAAAATCAAAATAATCCCTTATTTAGCTTCAATTATTCTCAAGTTTTTGACCTCGATCAAAATGTGAGTATATCTGAAAAATCATCATTTTTATGAAGCTGTGTTCGAAACATTTACTGATATTACCGATCACACAAAATTAAAGAAACTGCTGAAACGAACGATGACTAGTAGTGACGCAAGGCTCACATTCGCATCGTAGCGAAAGGTGCCACATTGCTAAAAACTAAGGCTTAATTTACCTGGGGGGGGGGGGGAGGTGCTTTTGCACTTTTTTTTAAAAAAACCGTTAGATGTTAGACTGTAATTGGCAGAGCTTGTTGATATTGCTCTGTGGAGCCCATCAGTATATCAATTTTAAAATTAATGAATAGTCATTTTCTTTCTTAAAAAAAAAGAAAAAAAAATTTACATTGATGATGTAACTTCCGTCTTATAAGGTAGTTCTATCAACAAATAATTGTATAGCAATGCGGTAAAAGCACTGCTACAAGGAGAACCACAATCAAACATAACCATAACTGCTGTTATTTATTTTTTGATTTTTTTTTTTTTTTTTGCATTTTCTTTTCTGCTTCTACCTCGTGTTCTAACAACTGAGTTATCATCCAATTCCCTATATTTTTGCTGTCAGTTTCATTATTTTAATTTAAACTGAAATATAAATAATCAAAATAGATGTTTTCTTTCTTTTGACTTTCAAATCAAAAACAAATTGATCTATTAGCTTGTTAAAATACTATGCACTTGTTATAGTTTAGCTCGCTTGTCAAAAAAATGAGTTCTCCACAGGACGCAGGAAAAATGTTGGTCTCGATTTTTCTTTCTTAGTTGGGAGAATAAAAATCTTTACTGATTTCATACCAATAATTCCTATATTAAGAAGAATATAAGCTTACAAAGCACTCAATATTGCATGGACAGCAACCGATAGCAATTGCAGTAAGATATATTTATTGCAGTCGATGTGACTAACGTAGATAAAGCTTATTTTATAAAGCAAAATAAATCAGGTGATCTTCCAGGGCAAGTTATAAGATCCTCTAACTAATCCACTGCCTTTAGAACGTAGTGTCTAAGGTTAGCACTCCAGCAATGAAAATTTACTTGATCGGTAAGAAGTACTTGTTGGTACTTCAAACGAATTTTCAGGGTCAAGAAACTACGTTGTAATGGCAGTGGTGAAACTTCTATTGCTCTTAAACAATAAGGAAAAGTGACCATCCGATGAAATCCATCCAGGTTTATTTGGTAGGTGTGGAAATCAAAAGATCAGAGAATATTATACCTAAAGAAAATTACTTGTTTATAAGGATTTTTTTTTTTTTGGTCTACCGCCTATAACAGGAGAACAATTAGAGATACAATAGGGTACATCTGCTGATTTGCGTTCTACATGAGCCATATCTGCTGGTGTATCACTTTCTAAAGTATTTACTTGCAGTTTTGAAACACTTTGGACTCTTACCTTGTGTAGTTAGCTGGACCTGTCGCCTCAGTAACCGAGTGGCATTCTCCCTGACAAGATACCCCTGTTTATGAAGGTTAACATTTCAAGGTTGAAATTCCGTAAAGCAAGCTGCCCTTAAGACAGGTACTAATAGACTGCTCATGCGCAAGATCTTGTAACGACTTCTCAATTTTCTGAACTAGGGAGTATATGCGCGTTTAACATAATTCTGAGTTTAAGCACTACCACAAAATCTGAAGTTTCAAAACAATGAGCTTTGATTCTAACTTCTCAACTTAAGTTTTTCTACATTATCCATGTACTACCTGTTTATTACTTGATTTATGCGTTTATTTATAAAATGTAGACATGCACCAATTACAACGTTAAAAAATCTGAAAGTTACCTACTAATAAACCTTTTTGAATGTTTTCAATACTATAAAAACATGGACTTATTAGATTCAAATTTTCAAATACAATTTAACCCTTTTACGTCTTACTGTTCAAATAAATCGCACATATATATATTGCTATGAATTTTGACTATAAACAGAAAATTACAATGATATATCCTAACTAATACCCTTAAGTACTAACTCTAGTTAAAATATCCCACTTTCGTCTTTTAATATTATCCATTTTCTCCTTGAAGAATGCTCTAACAAGCTCGGAAATTTGAGACGATAAGAGCTTCTAATAGTTTGAAATCTGCGTACTTAATTTATGTGTTCCAATATCGCAGCTTTTAGTTCCCAATTTACCATTACTGCACCCCGTTGACTACTTTTAGAAGTCAACTGGTATGCAGTTCGATAAAGTTCATGAATTATCAATCAGGGTGATTTCGCCCGCCCTTCCCTTATCCAGGCTAAACAAGATTTTAATTAAATTTCCAGAAGAGGCAGTGTGACAGGAAAATTGTTAGAGACTTATTTTCGTCAGTTTGAAAATTTTCTCACTGACCGCTTTCCCCTGGTAGAGTATCATGGGAGGATTTATAATTAGATACGTCTAGAGAGGGACCAATAACGTAAGGAATATAATTTCATTTTAGCAAGAGAGCGGTTGCAATTGTCCACGGGGATTTTTATACCATAAATAATACGAAAGATGTATTGTGGTACTGAAGGCATAATGAACAGTAATAATGAAGACAATCGCCAATAAGGTATATGTACACACTTGAAATCTCAAAATTCGTCCAAAATATCACTTTTTTAATTATTTTCCTAAAATGTTCTCCAATCTGTTAGCTTTCAAACAATACTAAGATGTAGTCAATATTTGAAATATTTCTCGAGTTACAAGGGTTTTTCTTTTGGTTTTGCCATTGCTTACAAAGTGTTTCGAAATCTTTAAACTCAATTTCTGAAGCATTGCTATTTTGCCATATGCTGCATTCTTCCAAACATAACTACACAATAGTGAATTCATCTACCTCAATTATTTTAGTACCATTGGATTCTGCATAGTTGAGCAGATGTGGTCTGCCTCAATCAGAGCTGTAACTGGAAAAGTACATTTTTAATGGATTTTTAAAGTTCAAGATTTCGGGAAAAATCTTGATTTTTTTTGTCCTTCTGTAGTTAAAACTATCAGTAAAAAAATCTACTATCTCTAGAATCTTTATTGAGGAAGACCACACGAAGGGTAATATTAGGAACATTTTTTGACAAAAATTGTGTTCCTAAACCAATTTGCTTTTAAGATATCGTGTTTAGAAAAATGTGCTAATTAGCTCATTAAATCTTAATTAGTTACTATTTATTTAAGTTTTTTTTCAGATTTTTATGTCGAAAAGGTTTTAAACATACACCAGTGACCTACTGTTAAAAAATTGGATTTTTAGAGTGAAAAATTAAGAAAAAATGTCCAAGTGTGTACAATTTGTAAAACCAAGATTACTGCATGAAAGATTACTACTTTTCGACTGCATCTTTATTATCTCACTATCCAACAGAAAAGCTAAGCCAATATTAACACGTAGCATAAAAGAAAAGCATGAATGTAGATCTAAGGAAGAATTTTAGAATACATACGTGTTTCTTTGCATGTTAATGTCGAAACAAAGTTTTGACTATCCCTTAACCCTTAGTTTGGCACATATCAAAAATTTAAAATTTTTGACAATTTTTTTATTATTTTAGTTTTTCTAGGGTAAAATGCATAAATAATATATTGTTAAAAAAAATTCATAGGAAAAAATGAAAAGAAAATCGGTTTTATAAATTGTGTATCCTGTAAGATACACTGCCAAAGTAGCAAATAAGAATATATAAAACGTGGCTCACTAAATCACAATATCAACTAATTTGGCACTATTGTAGATTTTATAAACAATAAAAATAATAAGCAAATATTAAAAAATAAAAGAGATCATACCTGTAATCGACGTGACACCATGTTGTTTTGGTGGAACACACTGTAACACTTATAAACTTAATACTGAACGAGTTGCTTTGTAAATAGCCACAGTAAAGACAGATGTTGAAAATGAAGGTTCGAATAATGCTATAGGTTAAAAGCTAGCCCCCAAAAGGGCGCCTAATTCAAATTAAAAAATGTAGAAAGTGATGTATCCTGTAGGATACATTGTCAAACTAAGGGTAAAAATGAGTGTTTCTTAGTGAGAAGCAATTACATTGACGTCCCTTTTCAAAGGAAATGAGAACACAAAAATTATTCTTGAAATGGAGGTGCTCTTTACTCTCAGGTAACCCTTAAAAGAGGTACTGTCCGTCCGTGAAAGCAGCGCTTAGCAATCGCGAACAGTTCCACTTAGAAAAGCTAGATGGGTTGTGGGTGATAACTTTCCGAAGTTTTAAATTTAAAACTTTCATTTGCTACATCCTTTTGACATATTCAAATAAACTATGTATTTGAAATTAGCATCGTTCCACGTTGTTTTATACGACTCAAAATGCTTTTTATTATTCTTCCCCTTATTGTTATCTTACCTAACACCCCTATTTTGGTAAGATAAGAGAAGACCTGGCGCATGCGTAAATGATCGGAAAGTTTAACTTAGAATATCAGACAGTACTACTCTAATACAATATGAGTTTCACAATTTTGATGGATGAACGGCTCTCGTAGTGAACTAAATATAATAGCGATCTAAACGTATTTTGGTGTTAAACACCAAACGCGTGTTGGAGAAAATTATCTTTTATCGCCAAGACCACATTTAAACTATAAACATATAATTCGCAACCTTAAATTATTTTTCATAAAGGTTACTCAATTGTGGTTTATCAGTGTTGAGCAGAACTCCCATGATACGGTACATTCCCTAAAGCAATTTTACGGAGCATTACTTTGTATGTGCACAGAACTTTCTGACAATATAATTTGGAATAACAAATAAACATGAAGGGTAAATTAAAGCGCGTGTACTACACGTCCCTTCTAATGATTGTTGTCAATATCGAGACTCGACAAGCATCGTCCATCCAGGAAATACTAGGTTAGATAAATATTTTCGGGTATCTCAACATCGTTTACTTTAGCTGTGTTATATAACGTTTGACTAGCTGGAGGGCTCCGATGCAAATTTAATCCTCTAATTTAGTCGCAAAACTGTTTGCATATTCAAAGAACTGTAAAAGTGGAGATACAGGCTTAAGCATTGATTATGTCTCAAGTCTGCTGATCAATACATGCATAGATATTGCTTCTAGTGATTTGGGGAATCTGGGATTTGCAATTACAATTCATTGTGCGTCAAAAATGAGTAAATTTTTAGCATAGTAATGGCGATTGCAAACTTTAGATTAAATAAATGTATGTGTAACATTTCAGTTTAAGCGTTAAATATGCAGTTGCTGATACATTATTTTCCTTAGTTACACATTACCTTTTATCTCTTTAGTTGCAGAGCCTCGTTTTTGAGTCATTATTTTTATATCATGTATAAATATTTGTAATGCGTATCCTTTTGAACTGTCTCATATTTCCTGACTAGTTTTATTGGAAATAGTGGCTAATCAGAAATTGGAGGGAAAACCTTATAAAATGGAGTTCCTTAGTTGTATATAGCATATATAGTTCAGCCAGTGGTTTAAATTTAAACCAAAAAAATTTTTTTGACAAATAATGCTATATATTTTTGCCTATTTAGCTTTTTTTTTTTTTTTTTAAGTGCGTCAAAATAAAAGAATAACGTTTTGACGAAGTTTTCCCTTTGCCCTTTTCTAAGACTTTTTAATAAAAACATCGTTCATTAAATATTAACTACCCTAAGTCAGTACCTCTATGAATTGAAGATTGAAAACACATCATATAATTACTGCATTAAATGTTTCTTTATAAAAAGTTTTGTGATGTTTCTTTATAAAAAGTAAGTGAAACATAGTGTTTCGTAAATGGTATTTATTTTCCCATTATTTTAAAATTTATATTAAGAAAAAATAAATTAAAACGTTCAAACAGATAAACTTAATACGAATAACGAACAATCATTTAAACACTTCATAAAAATCAAAAAGAAATAGGAAGTTGTTACCTTCGGAAAAAATAAAATGATGATGAAACTCACCTAAAAAGAAAGAAAAATAATTTATTAGAAAGCAGTAATAAAAGATACGATGAAATCCTATCTTAATATAAGGTATATTATTACGTAAGAACTTGTTAAACAAAGTAAATAATTAGCAAAATATTAGTTGCTTTCGCGTAAAAATATACATTTTAGAATGATATAAATTTTAAAACTTTACACAGGTTTGTCCTAAACCGTACTAATTATGAATGACATTTTCTTAGGATATGTCTATCTGTCTTTTTAAATGAATGTTATATAAATCATTGCACCACTGACCATTGGATATTCTTCGTTGAGGAGTATATTCAAACAATTGAACCATCAGAAAGTATAAGGTGGCTACAGGGATCTTCTACAATAAAGCATAATACCATAAAACCATATAATTTTAGCCATAGTGTAAGAGACTTAATTTTTATAAACACTAAAGCCTTGTTACTTCACAAAGATCCTTCGGTCTTGATATTTTTTTCTCATCTACCAAAGTACTATTAAATAAATAAGTGTGCGTTTTCCAAGAAAATTGAAAAAAAAGTGATTGTTTCAATATTTATAAGACGCTTTAAAAATATATGAATTATTTAAATATGAATTACGGAGGGGGGTAATATGTTTTTATATTTTTATGATTAACTTTGCCAATCAAGATATCTTATTTAAACACGTAATATTTTAATAAGCCACTAAATTGGATTTCTACAAAATGCCAAATTAATGCAATCCTCAAAATCAAAAAAGTAATTCTATTAACTTCGAACCAAAAAATCAATAAGGTAAAATTTTTAACGAGATGAATTTTTAATTAACCTCCTTTTAAACTTACGGATCAACTTGAAATAGTATAATGCGTCTTACATCCAAAAAGATTGATTATTGGATAAGTTTCTAGTTCAGTATACCTAAAAAGTCAATACGATACAATAATTAATTATACAACCATTTTTTTCCGGAGCATATTTTTCTGAGACAAAAACTAAATAATTTTATTGAAAAGAGTATCTAACAAATAATCTATAAAATAAACTTTTCAGTCAAACATTAGCTTCAATAAAGTTATAAATGACACGATAATTTTCTAAGAACTCAGTAGAATGTCTTAAAGAGATTTCTAATTAGTCTTATACACTATGTACTTTAAAATGATATTTTGAATCAAGCTCAATAACACTTCAAATTTTAGAGGCTTATTAGTGCAGTTAAGTATTTAATAAGAAGTCTAATGCGATACGTCTCCTCAAAATTAACATTGATTATAAAATTCCTTTTAATAATTACAGGATTACTTAAAACGGTGAACATAGCAAATCAATGCCTAATAGTATAATAAGACATATTAACTGCACTCATTGCATTTTTTGTTAGTGCTATTATATTAGCTCAATAAGACAGACACCATTTTATGTTTACAGTGGGTAATTAGCCTGCACTAAGCATCATTATACCTAGGATGCTTTGTTCGTTCAAAGTATACACTAATGAATTCCAGGTAGAAAACGAACATAAATAAAGGTAAGAAAAATACATGCAATTTACTTAATTTAATGTATTTTTCATACTTTATTAACGGAAAAATATTTCTTTAAAAAACGAAATATTTTCAGTTCTGGAACCATTTTAAGAAAAACCTATATATCTATATATCAATATCTATACATATTAAAATTGATTGACATTCAAACTTATTTGATACGAAAGACAATTTGTCAGCTTTTATCTTACATCACAGCCTTCAAATTTATCTCATAAAATTATGAGATGAAGTAAAAGTCGCTTAAAGAAACATCCAGGTGTGTCCAACACTCTTTGATCCGAAAAGTTTATTTTTCTTTAAAATGGGCTGTGTAAGCGGCTTTCGCCTTTTGTAGACCTAGTGTGATCATTCGATATGTCATCCAGTCTTTAATATGCCACCATTTAGGCGCTGATGCATAGCTCAGATGATTTTAACACCCAGCTTCCACCAGATGTAGGCATCTGCCCTCTCTTCAATGCGAAACTGCACTAGCAATTTAATTTTTCTGAAGGAATCCAAAGCCAAACGAATACCCAATGGACCCGCATAAGCATACGACGTAAGAATTCAGGATTTTTGCATCTCGAAAATCCTCCGACTGATTACCACTGGTCAAAACCTGGGTACAAGGCGCATCCAACGCCTTACCAACCCGCATCCAGCCGACCTAATTCGAAAAGTTGTCAATGCTGGAATTGAAGTACAATTTCCCCTGCTGCTCATTAAGAAGTAAATTACCACCCTTAAGCCAGGACAATGCAGAGAGAGAAAGCTACATACAATATATGGACAGTCCGTTTTTGTCATCCAGAAACTTCAGCTTCGTTCTTGTTGTGAACTCATCGATGTGAGTAATTGAATAGTTGGACCAAAATTTCTGCGGAACTCTAATAAGTGCTAAATTTGTTTCAGTTACGAATTTTCCATCACCAGGGAAGAAAAAAACCACTAAATTCGAATACAAACGTAAATTATACCCAGTGCTTTATTCTTACCCATCTTTTACCTCAGAACTTCTGAAAAAACATAACAAAATCAAATTAGAAGAAATACTGATTATATTCGCTTTATAAAATTGCCAAATAAAGTCACCCATGCACGACTGCAACAAACAGCTTGCTCCTGAATCAACAATAGCACCTCAGAAAGAAAGAAAAAAAGCCATCTCAAAACCTAATTCTATCTGCATTTACTCATTTATTACACCTCGGGTTGGGTATCAGGGGTGAAAACAAGTTCCAGGCAGAGACAGAGAGAGGGAGAGCGAGGAGAGTAGTCAGTACTTGTAACGATCCCATCTGGTAGAGACAAGATTTAGTGCGGAGCGTGCCAATACGTAAAAAATGAATCAGCAGAAACGTCACATTATGCGCAGCTGTTATTGCAACAAAAAATCCATTTATCACGTTTGTATTGCCCCGACATTTGTCGGGAAATGCTACTACATGCGATGCATTTTTAAGTTGGCTCCAGAAACAACGGTTTCAAATATTTTTACGATGGAGCTCAGCTAATATGCATATATTTTGCCAATAACTGTCCTTGTTATTGGAGTTTTTCTTCATGAGTAATCCTCTCTTGTTTCATGATTATTTAGAAAAATCTGTTTCGCTTCTCCAACAAACATGTTAAAGATTAGTGCTTAGGAAAAAAGAGTTATTTCCAATCTCTTAAATAAAATGTAAAATTCATGATATTTCTAGTTTTTGAAATTAGCTTCGACTTAGGGAATCTCTGTTCAATGTTTTTTAATCAGAGCAATGTTTTTGAACTGAAAATTGTTATTAGCATAAAATGCGATTTGCTTTAAAAGTGCGTTAAGCAAGAAAAGTATTGCATTATAAATATCATATGACACTAACAGTTTAAGTTAAAGCATGAAAGCAGGATATTTATAGCAGTAGTTATATCGATGAATATTGATTTTAACCAAAAAGAGTTAGAGCCCATTCGTGTATCGTCAAATGTGACAAAATGATAGTTAGTACTTAATTATATCGTGAACTTTAGTGAGCTACATCTCTTTTGTCTGTTTGTAGGTGTGTGTATGCAGTAGCGTACCTATGTTGTCCAGCACCCGTGGCGGGCTTAAAAAATTGTCCCCTTCCCCAACAGTCACGCTGGGAGGTCACTGTGATGTCCCAAAAAGTTTTCTTATTCGAAAAATTCAATAGACAGTACTGCAAATTTAAATCCTTTTTTACAAATGTTTTTAATGATCCCCAATGTTCTTTCTCATTCCAAGTTTTGTATGTATGATATTTGTATTTTCTCATCGTTTATCATATTGGAAAAATTAGAATTTCATTTAGCGAGTCCACATTTTTCCCTTCCCAACAAGTATACACTAATGAACCTCCCCAGTTTAGGACCCCCAGCCTTTATCCATCATTTCACAGAAATTTAATAAAACCAATAGTACTTACAATTCGTTATTAAATGTTTTTTGAATTGCTTCATTTTCCTATATTTTACCATCTAGCTCTTAATCGTGTGAGTTTTTTGCTTTTTTAATATTTTTCTACTAATATAATTTTATATTAAAAAAAATATATATGTCTAAAATCTCACTTCTGGCTGCTGCGCCCGTGGCAACAGTTACTCCGTCCAAAATCGTGGTACACCATTGCGTATGTGTTTTAGTCAGGGTTCAGGGGGGGGGGGTCAAACCCCACCACTGACTTTGGGAAATCAATGTATACACCCTTTGCCCTACCCCCTGGAAACATTCGAAATGACGGTCCTCGTATTGGTGAATGTGTGTTTGTTAAACACTCTTCTCTTAGTATTCTAATTGACTTATCTAGTTGAACTTTAAATAAGAAATGACAATCCTCAAATTGATACATCTAGTGGCAAACAATTTATCTACACCCCTTTTCATTTTCATGCTTGAGCCGCATTTAAACTTTATTAACCCCCCCTCCCCCCTTTAAACGGTGCCTTTGTTTCAACGCACTACAAACGCTATTGAGCAATTCCACGGTAACAAGCGTATCAGTTTTTCTTTTTTTTAATAACTTACAAAGACTAAAAATGCTATCAATCTATTTTTTATTTTACAAAATTTAAAAAAGTCATGGTCTCTACTAATATAAAATACAGTTGATTTTTGAAGATTTCCAGAAAAAAAGTACCAAATTCTCTTAAAGCAGCTAACTTTTGAAAACAATTGCTTTCAAATGAGCAGTTAATATAGGAGCAGCACCTTCCAGTTACAGGTTAAAGTAAACTATTTCTAAGTATTACAACCAGAAGATTTTTAATGAAAATATGAGGAATAACTATACCCATACGGTTAACGTTAAAAAGTTATTTAATTTGCACGTATATACTTTATCTTTCCGACAAAGAACGGTAGAAATGATTTCTGCAATACGATTAAAATCAAATCTTACTACACAATAAAGTGACAAAGGTCTCAAATTGTTGTCGCTTAATTTGATTTCATCTAAATATAAGAAGCTATTAAACATCAATTAAGTAGAAAATATTATGACATGTTGAAGTGAGCAAATTGTTCAGAAATAAAGAGGAAAGTTTAAAGACAAATTTACTGAAAACAGGAATCTTGCGATTTAAAGGGATTTTAAAAAACATCTACTGGTGGCTAGTTTTGTAATTACACAAGAAAAAATATAAAATTTTAATAAATCACAATTGTCGCAGAAAAATACTTAAAATTTGCGTAATTTCGTAAAACATATTTTTCTTTTTTTGTTTTGCCGGGGGGGGGGGAGTAGTATTTTCTATTAGTTCTAACTTCGTAAAAAAAAAGCAATGGGGTCAATGAAGTAATCTGTAGCCTAAAAGAATCTGAAAAATGTAATCATTTTTTCTGCATACCAATGTCGGATTTCTTTTATTAAAAAAAAACGTATTAACGTAACAGTAAAAAATCGTATCAATTGCCCAATTTCCTTATTTTTACCAAAGGTATATTTTATAAGTAAAAAATATGACCCATTGAAACCCTTATTTTTTACGGTGAAAAATTTCAATAAGATTTATAAATCAAGATGACTTCTAATGGAAAAAAGAAAAGACTAATACCAAGTTTGAATGAAACGTGAAATTATTTTTAAGAAAAGTCTAAGATATATACAAACGCAATAATCGTATATATCGTATATATCGATCGTATACAAACGCAAAATTTATTTTCTTGAGAAATAGAGATTTTTTGTAAAGACTGACAGTATCAAATTATTTCTTTCAAACCATTTGAAGATCAAAGTAAATATTAAATCGTTTCTTTAAAAGTAAGTCAAATGTAAGTTTTTTTCTTACTGAAGCATGGAAAATTTCGGTTTCAGTATTTTGAACATTACATTTAAAATAAACTTTTGTTTTGCTCTGAAAATAGTAATAAAAACACTAAATAGACTCATCAGATAAGTGCTTTTTCTTACATTAAAAAATGGAAATAAAAATCATAATGGAGAGATATTTCTAAATAGCAATCCTGTCTTGACTTTGTTTCTCCGACTCGTCAGAGCAAAGATACAATCCAGGATAAAAATGTCAACGTTTAATTCGAAGAAGGACTTTGTTGCATGAAGAGTGCAAAACAACGTGAATATAATATTTTTAGGTGGAGGGCTGGTGGAACTCGTGCAGCCACCTCCTCGCGTTGAGTTCTGGATTATTTTGCAAGATATTTGGATGCGCAATAAGCTGAGAACTGTGAAGCACTTTCAGTTAACACATTTTTTTTTATTCATTAGTAATAAATACCTAATTTGTAACTCTAACGAATTTTAAAAATAAAAATGCAGATTATTTGATAAACTACTTCTTATTTCAGACTCCTAAATTATCTCTCAACACTTGGAAGGAATTTTTATGAAGCTTAAAAATTAATAAATAAATTGGATCAGTAAAAAAAAAAAAAAATCCGAATTTTCCCCGTATTTGTGACAAATTAAATAAATATCATTTACAATTCAATTTTAATGTTGATTTAATGATAATAGTGAGCCTTTTTTGCTCTCCCCATTACCGAAAATAGTTTTTTTTTGTAAAATTTCACAAATTTTGCTGTAATATCTAATTTTAGCAATTTTTCTGAACCCCCCAAGCGTTTATGGCTGATCAAGAAATGGAGCAAAATAATTCAAATTTTTTATGTGAACTTAGTGCCCCTAATAGTACCTTTTACGTTACACCTATCACTGAAAATATTAAAAAAAAATTTTTGACAAATTTTACGAAAAACATCAAAAATTAGCATTTTTTCGAAACTTCAAGGCGATTGCGGCAGATTAAGAAATTGTGCAAAAAAATTCAAATTTTTTGTGAGTGCTTTGTGCCCCCAATGGCACCTTTTCCGCATACCTCGTCACCGAAAAAAAAATAAAAGTCATTTTCGGCCCACCCTACTAAGCATGTGTCAAACCCTTTGTTAACTGTGCAAGCGTTTTCATCCCTTAAAAGTTGAAGGTATCATTTGCTTGGTTTTTGACACTAATTTAAATTATGGAACATTAATGTTATATAATTAGCAAATATAAGTAATAAGCAGCAATGTTTAAAAAGTATAAAAATTTCAACTGTTTTCTCGATGTTGTCTCCACATTTATAAATTCACACCTGTCTGCATTGAAAAGATAATCCTAGAAACCCCAAAACAAGCCAACGCAATTTTTTGAGAAAACAAAATGCTTTTTTATACCAATACATTTTGCTTTTAATTGTTTCATTTTTGATACGCGTACTCTCTTTAAATGTTATTATTAAGAATATGATTCGTTATATTTTTTACTAAACATTTTTCAAAGAAATGAAATCATACACATATGTATAATACATTCAAGATAGCGTGAATTCATAAGAAAACACCCATCGCAGATAAAACTTTTCGGGACTGCAAAGGAATTACAAAAAAGAAGAAAAAAAAATCTTATTTTAAAAAGAAAGGAAAGGCAATAATTTCAGAAGCATGAAATCAAATACTTCATTTTTAACTAACAAAATATTTCAAAAATAAATTATTGTCTTGCAATCGATACTATTTCCCTTTAAAACAAAAGTATATTTATCAAACGCAGCGTTACAACTGTCAATTACCAGCACCCAAAACATTAACAGTAACCCAAAACTACATCTTTTTTCCAGAATCAAATTCAACCAACACTGCGAATTCAACATATGCTCAATCCCAGATACCTGCGGTTAAAAAGTTTTCTGTATTTAACACGAAATTCCACGAAATGAAAAAAAAAAAAACTGTTTAACATCCCCTTCCTGCTTAATTCACAGCTTTTGCGCTATCGTGCTTAATTTCGAGAACTCTGGGGTAAGTAGAGTCATGCAAATGCAAAGGGACACGCGACAATTTTCTTTCCTTCAAACTAATCCCGCAAACTGAAATTTGAATGCAAATTGAGAGAAGCCTTGCCTTTTTCTTTAAGAGATAATTACGGTAGCCAGGAAAGTTTTTTTCTCTCTTCTGATTAGTTTAAGAAGACTGCTATCTTTCGGTCGGTAAATTCAAGAAGAGTGAAATATTTAACAAAGTTTTGAATTTTTATTGGATTTTCCCTTTACCTCTTTTCTTTTTTAAACAGAAAAGAGCAATTTAACTTATTCGTAAAAGCGAGTAATAAAGTTTAATATTTGTTTTAACAAGGAGAAAATATTTGATTCTGAAATTGGAATATTGCTTTTGGGTTGTGACGAAGTTTAGTAGCTTTTCTTTTAAAGCAGTATCACTTTGTTTCAAAATGAGAATATTAATGCCTTAAAATTGAGCTACTATTTGGATTTTTGGTTTTCTATAATTACATTAGTCTGTTATATAAACTTATAGAGTGTGTAACTTTTAGATTGTATAACGTTGTGCGCTGTTAATGAATAGTACACAAAAGATTATTTATTTGCTTCGCTGATTATTTCTCTTAAAGCCTACTGCTTTAGACCACATAAAATGGTTAACTGTTAAAACGGATGAAAAGTTATTTCTGATAATAAATTCATTTATTTATTTACTTTTGTACTATTAACCCCATGATTAAACGATTACAGATCTACGACTTATGTTTACAGTGGCATTTTGAAGTCTATTTATAAGAGGATAAGATGAGAGCAGGTTCAGGTTCAGTTTCGAAACGTAATTCATTATTTATTTATCTAGGTCAACATCTATGAAGCCTGAAGGTTTTAATCGATAATGGATAAAACCAAACATAAGCTTCTGCTATATTTTTACTAAAAATGCAGAAGGATCATTTGAGTTTTCATATTTAATATGGTATAGACCAAAAAATAGTGTTAGCAATAATTTCAACTTATTAGTATTTACTTTGAAGCATTTAATAATTTTAATCAACAGTATTTTAATAAAACGTTTTAAGATTTTGGTACAAAAATACGTTTGACAAATTGGAAATCTTTAAATTGTTTTTATAATGTTTTGTACAGAAGTATTTAGCCTTTTTTCGGATATATAGTATTTGAACTATCATAAATTTGTCACGGGATTCAAAAATATTGTATTAGACAAGTAAAGATTATTATTGGACCATTGTATATTTTAATTGCATAGAGTAACAGAAATTTGGAGAAATCATCGAAACTAAACTCATGCATAGTAATAAATAACTTAAACTGGCATTTTGTTTCAAAGAGGATAAAATTTGATCGCATCAACAAAACATAATTCAACATTTACCAACACACAATATCTCTCAACTATCCTTTCACACAAGTTCTGAGAAAAAGTTGTAGAAAACGTTACCTAAACAAAATTATTCATACATTCTCATAAGTACTTTTCTTTATTTTTATTGTTTAGCAGCAAAAATTTTAGGATAAGAATCAATTTAAACTCTTTATCCAGAATAGTGCAGTAAAATAAGAAGTGCAAAAAAATATGGGACCGAAAGAAATCCGAGCGATTTTTTTTCTGAATAAAATATTGGTTTCATATTTTTCGCTTTAGATTTGAATTTTATTTCATTATGGCTAAGGGTGGAATATTATCCATACTGAAACGAATTTTCAGCAGTTCAAAATTATACGTTCTAACAAAAGAGAAGAATTACCAACAAACAATCGATGAAGAAATTTTTCCCTTTTTTTCCCCCTTTATTAAGCTCGCAGCTACAAACTAAGAATGTTATCAAAAATTTCTCACAACGAACAAAAAATTTTAGCACATAAAACTCATTCACGAACTGACGTATAATCATGAAATACAACTTCTTCATACTTTATTTTTCCTCCGGTCTTTTTCAAGTTTTCTTTATTTTTTCCTTAAATCTCATGTGAACTTGGAATCCAATTACTGTCATAATTCTCATTAGTTGCATTAAAAGTTTTAAACGTGCTTGAAGTATGGAATATTTCAGACAATGTTTTTGCTTTTAGAGGATTATTTTTCTTCGAACGTTAACCACATCGAGTGCAATAGAGTTTGATAGTTTTAAAAGTTTTATTATATCATGAGTTGCTCCAAAAATTTGAGATTGAATTCTGTACCTTACTGCCATTTTAATTTAAGTCCAAAGAAGAAGATTTGCACTTTATTAATGCATTGTATGTATAATAGGGTGATTCAAAAAAATTTTTTTTTGAATTTCTCTGGTCTTACCCCGCAGTTTTTTTACACTATTCATGAAGGTGATGTATGTAAAATTTTAGCTCAATTAAATAATATTTAGAGGTCGCTCAACGCGATCGAATTCTGTTGAAAATTAGCAATTTCGAGAGTTGGAGTATATAGCTTCATTACCCGAAATAATATTATTCTTCATATAAAATGGAATAACTTAAAACGTTAGTTTACTCTACTAAGTAATTAGTGAATAAAATAATAGCTCAAAGTGAGTTGTAACGATTACCCCCCTCCCTTCCCGCTCCAAAGCTACATTATCTCTTACCTGAGTTTGGGTAGAAAATGCAGCTGCAAGCTCGGGCTGTGGTTTATGTTTTCTTTTCGGTTGTTTGAGGTGTATGAGTTTATTTGGCTAAAACACCTAGCATCCACTCTAGACAGGGCCCAATATAAGTGACAGAAAGCCACTTTGATAGCAGCTGCTACAGTACAAAGTATGGGTCAAAATGGGGAGGATTTGACAACGTCCATAAAACGGTAAATGCAAACTATTGGCTCTGAATTAGCCGTTAACTTACAAAAGTCGTTTAAATCTAGGACTTCTTTTGATAGTTCACTGAAACGAAACACTTATGCAAAATATATTGGGAAAATGAAGGATGATCGGCGGGTTTCATACCAGTATTAGTATCAGGACCACAAGCATTGATGATTTACTTCTGGGTTCTCGTAAGTTAGTCAGGCATTGGAATTGCTACGGAAAATGCTGCTGTGCGATAACCAGTTAGATAAATGGGAACTTACTGAGCTCGTACGTGGTATGTGTTTCAATACGACATGCATTGCTGGTACTAAAGTTGGAGCATGTTTGAACTTGGGGAAAAAAACTAGGGAAGCAACTTTTATATTGTGCTTTCCGCCATTATATTTTAGACATTGTGTTTTCTGTGGTATTACAACCGAAATCTATTCTACTCTTGGTCTCTCGGTATTTTAACCGATAAACTAAGAAATAGGTAGAATTGGGGTATTTGATTGCGTGCAATGTCAGATGCAATGTTCACGCAATTGCGTGGAACCATCCACTGCCATTGGATCTACAATACTGCTTTTTAAGCGGTTTTCGCAATCATAGTCCAGAATAAAACATTCTAATTTTAAACCTGGAGTGAGGAACGATGAGGTTGAGGAGTTGGTAGCACATTCAGAGCAACATGCAACTAGTAATGGAAGTTGCGCGAATTTAACTTCTGATGACCCATGTAAAAGAAGTGTCCAAGGAAGATACTAGAGCTTAGTGCGATTTTCTTGAGCAGAGCACCTTCTCTTGGTGTATGTTTTCGTGTCCCAGGAGTGGTTCCTCGTGTTATATCTGTGTTAAAGATTCTTTATGGCTTCAAGTTATGGATATTTCCCAACCAGTTCAAACTTGCAGCTGGACAAGCAAAAGGTATTCGTAACATATGAATGTGATATTTCTTTCATATTCTTATCATTAATGGGAAAGAATATCTAAGAGCTGGGTTCCCAGCAACCCTTTTTGTGCAAGCACTAAGAAATGATTTGGAATATTTTTAGCGTCCTTATTCATGTAAAGAAGAAACTCAAAATATATCAGCTGTTTGATCCTGAGCATTCGAACCTTTAAGATAGCTACCAACAAGGCTTTATACTACCAAAGAAACTGAGGATTGTAAACGACAATACGGAGCGTGGCATAGCCCTTATTGAAGCATTTGTTAAGACTATCACTAATGACGAAAAACAAAGACAGTGTCTTCTTCAAGTGGTACAGGAACACAGAAAAGGTTTCAAAGTTGCAAAAAAGTAACCTTAAAAAGTATTGCAAGAATTAATGAGCGAATTACTATATATTTAATGTATTTAAATTTGTTTTTTTATATTTTTTCCGTATTTGATTAGTTTTCATACTTTTCTGCATTTCATTGGTTTTTCAGATATATAGTTCATTTTGTGATTGCACGCTTTTTTTCTTCGGAGATATAAAAAACCAACAAAGTAATTTTATTATTATTATTATTTACATTCGCATTTGTGCCACTATCACAAAATTTGAAGTACTCCTAAATGTAAGTATAGTTTATTAAAATTTTGGGCGAATAATTCAGTGTATATAAAGGGCCTAAATAAGACGGTAAGACGAATAAAAATACAAAGGCTACTTTTTTCTATAGATATCATTTACGATCACGTTTTTGTCAATATCACGAAATTTCAAGGCGTTTGAGCGACCTCTAAATATTAATATATTTTGCCAAAATTTTGCACAAATAATCAGTGTATATAGTGGCACAAAATAAGAGGGTAAGACCCACAAAAATACAAAGGCTACTTTTTTTCTATAGATATCATTTACGATCACGTTTTTGTCAATATCACGAAATTTCAACGCGTTTGAGCGACCTCTAAATATTAATATATTTTGCCAAAATTTTGCACAAATAATCAGTGTATATAGTGGCATAAAATAAGAGGGTAAGACGCACAAAAATACAAAGTTTATTTTTTTCCATACATTTCTGAATTACCCTAATGTATAATCTTATTCCGAAGCAACCCATGAAGGCGTTATTCTATAAAAAAAAAAATTCCTCCTCAACTATTTAGAGGCGTTAAAAGGGCGCGAGACCTATCCTTTGTATGTATCAGACAAACGTTTTTGCGCTCTAATGAAAAGTAACGAAAATGGATTAAAGCTAGTTTGATTTTGAGGTACACATTTATAGGTATTTTAAAACTCTGTGTTTACAGTTCAATTCTCAAACCCACCATCATTTAAAAGATAGCACATATTCTTCTTAAATATTACCACTGAAAACGTCCTATGTTTTTTTTTTTTTAAGAGTATAAAATATTGAGATACTTCTAAGAATGAAAAAATATAATCTCATCATATATACGATTTTCTAAGTCTTCAACTCATATTGGTATTTCAGGCTGTATATGAGGCTTTTAGTATTAAAAATAGCTAAATCTATGAATGTGCGAATTTTCAAAAAGGGTTTTTTAAAAAAATGTTTTTTACGAACACTTGACTAATGCTGATGATCCTCTTGTTTTTAAGATTACAATGACGAGAGAATAAATCTAGATCGTTGTCTATAATATTAATTTAGAGAAACTAATTGTTGTCTTCATTATTCCAAATCGTCTGCGGTTTGAGTTCACTAAAGTCTTATCTCAAACACATTTTTTTTTTCTTGGAGGCCCCAGTAATTGCAGAAATACCCAGTCAAAAATCAAAGGAAGCCCTGCTGTCACCAAATAAAATAGTAAGTAATTCGTTGATTGCTTTCAAAGAAAAAAATAAAAGGAATAAAATATTTTTTGACGAAAAAAGTGAATAAATAATGATGATAATTTGAATTTTGACATTTTTAATTCAAAATTCTAATAAATTTCTTCGGAATTACGTAGGAAACATAATTCTGTAAGAATGCATTAACAATTATTTAAAAGATGCAGTTTTTGCATGCGATTAAAGCAACCACAGAAAATATAAAGGAAATAATTCAAATGTTCAAAATAAAAAACTATTTTTAATTTAAAAACTACTGTTTCTGAAATTGTGTTTTTATTTCTTAAAACATACAATACATTTCGCTTTAAAATGCTTCCTATTGCCACGGAGGGCCGCCTCACTACCCTCTCCTAAAAATTCTATTTTTTCGCCATTGAAAAACATTTTGTGGATGAAGTATCTTTTTAACGCACGTTTTACTAAGCTATTAATTAAAACACTATTAAACAAACGAAAATTATTAACCGTTAAAATACATCTTAAACGCTGCACATTTAAAAATATCGCAAAATAATAAAAAAAATTGGAAAAGTATTGTTATTTAAATTTCGCAAGTTATTAATAATCAAAATCCCAAAGGACTCTGATGTCTTTTCGAAGACCTTGTTACTTAGATAGCCTTGTATTAGTAACCATACTTTTCGGAATAGGGTAAAGAAGGCGGGCGTGACTCAAGGGGTGCTCATCCAAGCAGACGATTTTTTTGTCTGACAGAGCAGTGTCTCCGGGCATTCGAGTGTGAACAGGAAGAAGACGCGCCCACCACATGAAAGGCCCGAGATGATTCGGAATCATCAGGTGTGAAACCGTTAAGAAAAGAAGACTTTGTTTCCTGAGACGCGCTTCTTCAGATAATAGGAGATATATAGATGCATCAGTAAAATATATATGGATGCATTTGATGGATTTTTTCTCAATTAAGGATAAATAAAATGTTGCTTGAAAGCTAAGACGTGGTTCATACATTATACCCTTGCATTATTTTCTCTATATTTAAATATTTATCTTGTTTTTTTTTTTCTCCCCCTTGAAAATATTGAACTAAAGCTAAAACTAACATTTAATAAAGTACATCAAACAACGGTCTACATTTTTATTAAAAATATTATATTTTATTAAAACATGAAACATAAATACATTTTGTGACAAATATTGTTATTATTATTCCTTTCCTGATAAAAAAATGCACACAATCAGTAATTTTGATGATAATTTTATCGGAAGTTTTTCTGATGATTCATTTGTTTGTTTGTTTTAGATCTTTTATTAAAATACAAACATACTTTTTTTTTCTTTTTCAATAAAGCGAAATACAAATTTTAGATCATTATATCTGCTTGGATCTAGCATTAAAAAATTAAAATTAAAAAAGAAACAGAAATAAAAAACAAACCTTTTTTTAACCGACTTCGAAAAAGGAGGAGGTTCTCAATGCAAAGCGTATACTTTTTTTTTTGTTTGTTTGTTCGCACATAACATCTGATCTACTGAACCGATTTGGACAATTTTTTTTTAATCTATAGGAGATGGTGTAACTTAGGTACCATGTACTCATATGACGATATTTGTTCACTAGAAAAAAAGTTATGATAGAAAAACTAACATTTCATGTCATTGAAAACAACATCTGCTATCGTAAATCCTTACTTAAATGAGCGACCCATGGTCAAGTGGCTATGCGCGTCAGGTTGAAGTTCCTGATGGAATGAGATCGAGTCCGGGTCTGCAAGGATTTTTTTGAATAGCTGCATGTTTTTTTTTAAATGATTTAAATGATTGTAATGTCCTTATGCAGGTACATCCTCCCATGGGAATGTGCCCCATATTTTTTTATGGTACAAAATGACAGTTTTGGTCGGATCTTTGTTAAAATTGGCAATGGGGTCCTTCAATGCTGTAGAATTTTCTTATGGACGTTTGCGTCATTTTTTGGGGGCTTTGAATCGATTGTGGCAATAAATGGTTTTTGATTTGCGGCACCTATATTATTTTTTCAAAAATTATATACACAATCAATTATATTATGTTAGTTTTTGCACCTTTATAAAATTCTGTATTTTATACCTTGCATTTACGTCAAATTCAAGGTAAAATTAAAAGTCAAAAATTCTGAAGATTATAAATATATGTTAAAAATTAAAGTAACTATTTTTTGTGATTTTCATATTGGTTGTGACCAAAAAACATCATTACAAACAGACAAAATGTATCAAACACCATGAGTGTTGAGTTATTGGGAAAAATCTGCTGTGTAATGTTTTTTTGCACTGCGATGGGAGGGGGGGGGTATGAACGATCATTAAAGTGACACACATTTTTAAAAAATAAGATTTTGATTTGTGGTGTTTGAAAAAAGCTAAACAGTCCACTTTAGTTGAAAATTATTTTCCATGAAAAGCAAAAACTTACACTAATTTTCCAAGTCTTATTCTAACTCCTTCTCCCACAATTCAAATTACTTACTTTTACTTTCATTTTTTAACCGACTTCAAAAAAAGAGGAGGTTCTCAATTCCAAGCGTATGTTTTTTTGTCTGTTTGTTCGCAATAACATCTGATCCACTGAACCGATTTGGACGTTTTTTTTTTTTTTTGAATCAATAGGAGATGGTTAACTTAGGTACCATGTACTCATATGATGATATTTATTCACTAGAAAAAAAGTTATGATCGAAAAACTAAAATTTCATGTTATTTAAAAACAATATGTGCTATCGTAAATCCTTGCTTCACTGAGCGACCCGATGGTCAAGTGGTTAAAAGCGTCGGTTTAAAATTCCTGTTGGAATGAGATCGAGTCCAGGTCTGCAAGTTTTTTGAACAGCTGCATGGTTTTTGAACTATATTTTGATTATTTTAAGTGCACTTACACTAAAAAGAATGAAATAAAATATTTTTGGAAAAAAAATAGAACCGACTTCAGTTGGGAATTGCTCTAAAAAGTAAAAAATAATTTTTTTCTTTGAACACCATCGAAACTACTTTTAAACATAAGTTTTGAAGTCGGCGCAAAAACAATGTATAGAATTATACGCAACTACAACTCAACTATAAATATAAATTTTAACGGATTCATTTCATTGATAACCACACATTCGTGTAATGGTACAAATATTCTGCTTTTAATTTTTAATGGTTTCTTTGAAAAAATGTTGGCAAAATATGGTTAAATATCATTTTACCTATTGTTTTTGCGCAGACTTCAAAACTTATGTTTAAAAGTAGTTTCGATGGTGTTCAAAGAAAAAAATTATTTTTTACTTTTTAGAGCAATTCCCAACTGAAGTCGGTTCTATTTTTTTTTTCCAAAAATATTTTTATCCAATTGGAAGACAAGAAACATCACACATTTAGAAAAGGGTACGGGAAGACAAAATAAAAACCGTGTGATGGTGTCGTTAATATACAAATACAAATTTATTCCTCAGCAATGTTGCCACAACAAAAATAAAGTGTAGATTTTTATGTGAAATAAATAATATTAAATAAATTTATGTCTGAAAAAAATCCTAAATAAATTTTTATGCAAGCCTTAAAATATGATAAAATTAAAAAACAAGTGCATTTAACATATTAAAATTTTTAGTAGGAAATTTTTAATATTAAATGAAAAGTCAAAGCTTTGCTTTTTTTTAATAAGGTTAATTTTAAAACATGAAAATCTATTAATACCTTTGATAATTTATTAGTCCAATAATTTTCTTAATTTGTAATAAACTTGAGAACTGCCGAGAAACTTGCTCTAATAGCAATCGCCTACATGGCTCTAACTATATGATATATTAAGCAATTCCGCCAAATGCACTCCCGTTTGGATTATCGCCAATACCAAACGAGAGAGCTTACTGCTGTCCAATGACTGTGCACCTCATTATCTCAAATTAAGTGCTTTACTATTGAACTTTGCCTCTACCATAACCACAAAATATCTGTTTATCGCCAAATCGTAAGTTTATACATTAATGCAATTAACTCTCATTTGACTTGTTTACAGCTAAGCTCTGTATTTCGCTCCTACTTTTGTGTCGAGTTTGAGAGATAGTTCTACCTGCTAAACTACTTTTTTTATTTTGCAATATTAATAGTAAAATACATATAATTTTTAAGTATTGCATGGAGAGACTAAGAAATGTTAAAAATACTGTTTCCATACATCGGTATTGCGACCTAAACTATTATCACAATTATTTAGTAAAAACAATTTTATCCCTATAATTTAAATATGACTTATTCTTGACTAACAAATCGGTTTTACATTACCTTTTTTAACATAAATATGAAAAAACATGCAGTTAATATGCAGTATAAAATACCCAATAAATTAATAAAATGTTGCGTATTATTTTTCTTAATAATATATAAGATTTCTAATATATAAGATAACTCTGTCTGTCGCTATGCGAGATCAGACTCCTTTCTGTATCAAATTTCAGGAATTACCCCTTATTTTGAAGTCATTCTGCCAGCTAATGACGAAAAATGGGCCCATGGTCTAAATCTTTCGTTAAAAAAAGTTTTCTTTTTCGTTTTTTTATTACCCGTTATTTCAATGAATAACATCTGTAAGTTACGACGCATTGGTGGGATTAGATAAATTGTCATAAAAACGGCATAAATTCGAATCGAAACCGAAAAACATTTTAATGAATTTTTTTCTTCAGCAAAAAAACTGATCCTACTTTACATCATCATATATATTATTTCTCAAACGTGTATGCATTTGTTTGCTTTTTTTGCGAATACGCCATAACGTTAGTAATACTTCAGCAAACTGCAAACGTAAGACATAGTTTTAAGTATTTTTTCACTGCAATCACTGAAAATTAAACAAGCAACTCACAGGCTATTATTA
>JAXGGA010015353.1:0-29411 GCA_038373865.1 Uloborus plumipes
TTTTAAAGAAGCCTAGTAGCTGAAATTTAGTTATGTGAAAAAAAAAAAAAAAAAACACACAGGAATAGATGAAAAATCCGTAGAAAACGTACGATTTTACATCTTTACTGTACCATCGTACAATAATGCAAAAAAAAACGTACACTGTACGGCCAAAACGTACAAGTTGGCAGGTATGCACTCCAGCTTTTAATTCATGGTGAAAAAGAAAGAAAAAAATAACTGAAACAGTTTTTTAAAAATTAAGGAAATTTTTCCAAAATTAAGGACTTTTTAAGGGTTTTTTAGGGACCTTAATTTTGCTTGATAAAATTAAGGGTTTCTTAAGGGTTTTTTAAGGAAGTACGAACCCTGTTGTAACTATGTATTTGAGAAACTTGCATCAAGGAAAACCATAAAGTATAAAGAAGGTCGAATTTTAAAGTATGATACAAATGAAAAAAATACTGAAAAATTTGATAGAAAGAATAGAAATTACTACACTTTTTATTGGTTGGATGTAGGTGATGTTAGAATTATAACTGTGGATGAAATGATAACATTCCAACTAAGAAATCTTCAAATAGACACTGCCATTAAGTGTTTCCATTTTTTTCTAACCAATAATTTTTTCCTATTTTACCAAAATTGATCTTAATCAACTCCATTATATTTGATCAACATTAATTTATAAGTAAAAGCAAAAACTACACCTAAAGGCTTTTAATGAATTTCACAGACACAATTGTTTTGTATTCCGCTTTATAATTTTCTGTCATACACATTAAAATGTAAGTAGATATTTTATTAATGGATACATTTACAGAAAAATATTCCCTACTACAATACTGCATACTTTGTCCGGTAGGACCCATAACCCCCTATTCAAAATATGCTCGCTTTAACTATAAATAAATTGGGGGTGGCCCACTTACCCCTTCCTACGGGGTAAGTGGGTCCCCCACGCCATTTTGTAAAGAATACGATGGTTAAAAATAGTTCAAGCATTTTTTTCGGAATTAATGCTGAACTTGTGTTCATTAATAATGTCCAAGATAAAATAAGTCAAAAAATTTAAACTGTTTTGCTTTAAAACTTTTATATATGGCTTTAAAAACGAGCTGTTCTAAAAAGAGGGCCCACTTAACTTAACCACCCTATGTATTTTTTCTCTGATGCACTTTATGAAAGTCGAATGCAAAATATTTTTTCAACAGGAAAACAGTGACCGCTGCGGAAAATAGAGACTTGTAGTAAAAAACGTTACTCATACTGATTCCTGCTGATTTGTAGCAAGGTTTGCAGGTGCAATGAAAATTTTAGGAATGAAAATGAAAAACTCATGCCTCTCATAAAATTCAGCAATTGATTCATCAGAGAGGAACTACTAGCCATAAAAATTATTTACTTTATGATATTCATTTAGATTTTCTTTTAAAACTGATACTCTCTAGTAAACTAGTCTGCACTAAAAATTTCTTTAAATTTGCATATTTTTTTCTGTAACCTACTCTTAACCAACAGGCATTTTTTACTCTTCCCAAGGAGACAGAGAAAAAGAATTTACTTGAAAGAGCACTTAGGCATATCATCAGGGACGTCATTTCAAGTTTTTCCGAGAGGGGGGGGCAAAGGGTTCAAACTCAATGCAATTTCATCGAAAAACATCAAAAGCCACGCCCACTTATATGTAAATACACTGATTTCTCAAAGTCAGGAGGGGGGGCAATTGACCACCCCTAAATGACGGGCCTGAATATCATTTGGTTCTCGCAAATGGGCAAGAAGAAATAAGAAAACTGAGCCCACTATAGATATAACAGGGCTTTTTCACTGATTTCTTTCTGTCAATAAAATTCATATGAGTTTTTTTTTTAATTAATTCAATTTTAAGTTTTTATAAGTTTTATTCATTCATTCTTTTGATTCGTTTTCTCCTTTTTTTTTCGACAAAAAAAAAAAACTTTCCTACTGTGATCAAACATGGTACCTCGCAATCCTTCTCACATTTTTACAACAATCACAGGTATTTTTTTTATTCCTCTACAACTATTTTTTGTTGATTTAAGATAAGGTTTTAGGGGCTGTCCAAATGATGTCACAGTTTAAGGGTTATTCATGAAATTGATAGTTTGTGACAAGGAGGAGAGAAAGATTAACAAGTGTGACGACCTGCATTTTTTATAAGAATTCCTTTTTGAAAAAAAGTGCGGGAGGGATATGCTGAAAAGTGACACTTTGCAACAAAGGCAGTGTTAGAAATAAGAATTAACATGTAGGCATCATGATGACACCTAGCACAAATTTCTAGGCGTCAAAATGGTTAACCTAGGTACCATTTTTAATGAATCTAACAGATTATCTATGTGAATGAAATTTAAAAAAGTATTAAATAGAAATGCTGCATGTTGCTGATAGTGTATTACAAAAGATCTATAAAATATGTAAAAGAAACTACTTTTAAAATATGTAAAAGAAACTAGTTTAAAAACAAAACTATTTGCATTTTAAAATTAGTTCCACAAATTTATATTCAACTCTTTATCAAGATGAGTAGTTACTTCAGTGTGATAAAAACTTTAGGCATCAAATTTGGCGCCTATAGTTGGAAATCTAGGCGAAAAATCCAAAATTCTGGTCGCAAAATGCGACTAACGAGTGATTATTTGGTTGAAAAAAAAAGTGAGACATCATTTATAGACAACTCTTGATTTTACTTTTCATTCATTTGTATGCCATTCCTCCCTATGAAATCCTAAAAGCTAGTTGTAGACAGATGTGAAACTTTTTGCCATTGCACTTCTGGTAAGCATTGGTAAAAACACATATGAAAGCAAAAAACAAATTAAGTATTCATGCTTTCAAATAATCTTTCAAAGACAAAAGGCACTTACGATAAGTTTTCCTACTGTAAATACAGTTTTCAAAGGAAATGTCTTGTTGTTTTTGTCCAGTAATTTCTGCAGATCTTCCCCAAATCTTTCCATAACCATAAATCTGTACTTGATATCTTTGTATTCATGAGATCCTGATCCGATAAATTTAGGCATTCCTAAAAACGTTAACTTTTTTTTCTGCATCCATTCACTAACTGCAAGAGAACAAATTTTAAATTGAAAAGATTTAACAAGAAAATGTTATTTTAAAATTTATACACACCACTGGTAACATAAAAAGAAGAATTTTTAACTGTCACAGGGGCTAAAATTCATAATTTTTAAATGGAGAGCAGTCTTCTCCCCTCTAAGCTGTTTGTGAGAAAAGGACGAAAAATTTTTGGGAGAGAAAGTTGCAACATTATTTCATTACTGCTTAATTTTATGATTTTATAACAGTTTAAAATGTTGAATTTCTTTTCCTCACTACAATTGTATCTAATTCCTCAAAAAATAATCACTTTCATTCTCTTAAAAATAGAAACATTTGAAAATTTAATACATTTTACGGCAAAAAGATAACAGCATCACCATCAGTATCACTGGTCACTGCTAAAGTGATGTCATACACAAAGTCTAAGAAGACCTTTGGTGAATCTTTTTCAAGCAGGTGTCTCTTACTCGAAAGATCTTCAAGGAGACGATCTGAGAAATTTCAGCAATAACTGCACTATTTCACTTTAAGTCATTGGGGTAGTAAATGAATTTAATAAATTTTACCAATACATAATGTTAAAAATCAGCATTTTCAGAAATAACATTAAAATTCGAAAAGTTGCTGAAATTCACTTTATTTTTGTGCTGTCTTTATTGACTTCATTTTTTTTTTTTTTTGCCTGTGTGGGAAGACATTGTGTGCAAATATTCATAAGACACTCAACTGATCACAAGTTATTTAATTATCCATACACTACTTATAATAACATAATTCAACATTGATATTTATAGTTGGAGCAAAGATAACACATTTTTCTTTGCTCTCAACATGATTCAATTACCAGAGTGTTTCTTTTAGTCCCTGATATGTGTAAGAGCCAACTGGCCCAAGCACTGGAACCCCCAAGGTTAAGGGTCCCAAATTCGTTTCAAAGTAACATTATGCACTAAGAAAATTGAATTCATTAGGTCTTAAAATTATTAAAACAAAATATTCATAAAATGTTTTTGGTTTCATTTTCTTAATGTCTCTATTTTTTTAGTGGTTTAAATTAGGCATTCAGTATACCTGGGTAACAAAATTTCTAATAATAAAACATTGAAAATATTTCGCAGTTTGTACAAATAGAGTACATTCGGCATTTCAATTCAAAACAAGAAGTTCTGTCAAGAACTAAACGAGCCTAATTTCCCGTACATCGACATAGGCATTTTAGCATCTGATCAATATTCTCTTGAATATCTGAAAATGAAAATTATGTCGAACATACCTGTTCAAGAGTTGCAATTTTTTTTGCAACTCTTAACATTATATAATGTTAAGAGTTGCAAAAAAAATTGCAACTCTTGAACAATACCTTTATAGCGCTTAAAGCTGATTTGTAAAAGCAAAATATACCCCTCTCATCAGATGAAATGGACACTTAAAACGTAAATAAACGAGTAAATAAAGTTTTGTCGCACCTTTTAAAGAATGTAACTGTTATAGTTCTTCCGTAGAAAAGTTTCACAATCGTTTTCAAAAGAAAAACAATTAATAAATAAAATAAAAGTACAAAGAACATAAAATACATTTTATCAAAGAAAGAAAAAAAAAACTCGTTCGTTAATAAAATGTCTCGAATTTTATTTTTAATCCGTTGTCAGTTGTTAAATATAAATAAAGAATAAAATGCTCTCGTGAATGAAAAATTTTTGTAAACAAAAAAAAAAATCGTCTGCCAAATAAAAAATAAATAAAAATAAATTAAACAAAAAAAAAATAATAATAATAATAAATAAACAAACAATCGTCTGCCCAGTCAGTCATTTGTTTCTAAGCCTGCATTTCCGACATGTTTGCGAAGTCGGAGTCGGCATCAGAGTCCTCACAGAAGATTTTTCAGAAAAGTACTTTACATACATTTTTTATCAAAACCATTTCCTTATAAAGTTAGTTTGAAGGAAATCCGACTTTAAGTTCAGGATCAACATTCAACTTAAATTCCCAGTAGGCGCTCATGTTAAAATTTTTTCTGAACGGTGGTTCATCATTGAACAAAAAATGGTTCAAATTGAAAAGTGAAATATGGGAATGAGTCTCTCCGAGATCTTTCGAACAAAAAAAAGTTTCGGACGGTTCACTTAAAAGTTATTAGGTGGGGAAATGGTGCTTGAACGGTTCACTGTTGAACCAAAAATGTTCAAATCGAAAATGTAGATACGGGAATGAAGTATCCTTGAAAAGATCTTTTGGACTTGGCGATATTTTTTAGATGCATTAAGCCACTTTTAATACTTTTTTAGTCTCTTTGATATTTTTAACGGGAAAGTAGGCTAAAAAGAAAAGGAGCACTTTAAATAGTATTCATACAACTGATGAGAGTGGAGAGGGACCCGAATAAATTCGAAGTAGTCTCCATTATGACTTGAGCCTGCTTTTGCTGCCATTGCGACACGTAGAAAATTAATTACATAACAAACAAGAAGTTCTGTCAAGAACTAAACGAGCCTACTTTCCCGTACATCGATATCGGCATTCTAGCATCTGATCATTATTCTCTTGATTATCTGAGACTAAAAATTATGTCAAACATACCTTTTTAGCACTTAAAGCTGATTTCTAAAAGCAAAATATACCCCGGGTGGTCTGAATCCTCTCATCAGATAAATAGACACGTAAAAAGTAAATAAACAAATAAATAAGGTTTTGTTGGACCTTTTAAAGAATGTAACTGTTACAGTTCTTCTGCAGAAAAAATCCTCAATCGTTTTCAAAAAAAAAAATAATAATTAAAAGTACAAAGTACATCAAAACACATTTTATCAAAGAAATAAAAAAAAAGAAAAAAAAACTCGTTCGTTGATAAAATGTCTCAAATTTCACTTTTAATCCATTGCCAGTTGTTAAATATAAATAAAGAATAAAATGCCGTCGTGAATGAAACATTTTTGTTACAAAAAAAAATTTTCTGCCAAAAAAAAAAAAATAATAATAATAATCATAATAAATAAAATAAAACAAATGAATAAATAAACAAAAAATCCTCCGCACAGTCAGTCATTTTTTTTTCTGAGCCTGCTTTTCCGCCACGCTTGCGGAGTCGGAATCAGAGTCCTCACAGAAGATTATTCAGAAAAGTACTTTAGAAACATCATTTATTAAAACCATTTTCTTACAAAGTTAGTTTGAAGGAAATCCGACTTTAAGTTCAGGATCCACATTCAACTTAAATTACCCGTAGGGACTAATGTTAAATTTTTTTTCTGAACGGTACAATATTGAACGAAAAATGGTTCAAATCAAAAAGCGAAATATGGTAATGAGCCTCTCCGAGATCTTTCAAACAAAAAAAAGTTTATTCCATTCGGATGGTTCACTCAGAAGTTATTAGGTGGGGAAAGGTTGCTTGAACGGTTCAATGTTGAACGAAAAAATGTTTAAATTGAAAATTTAAATACGGTAATGAAGTATCCTTGCTGAGATCCTTCCAACAAAAAAAAAAGTTTATTTAAATCGGACTGTTCACTCAAAAGTTATTAGAGGTGACAGCTTGATTGAGCGGTTCAATGTTGAACGAAAAATTGTTCAAATCGAAAATGTAGATACGGGAATGAAGTATCCTTGAAAAGATCTTTCGAACAAAAAAAAGTTTGTTCAAATCGGACTGTTCACTCAAAAGTTAGCATTGCGGGACGGGTTGTTTCAACGGTTCAAAGTTGAACCAAAAATTGTTCAAATCAAAAAATCAAATATGGGAATGAGCTCTACTCGCAGAGATCTTTCCAACAAAAAAAAGTTTGTCCAAATCGGAATGTTCATTCAAAAGTTATTAGGGGGGTGGGGGACAGACAGACTGACCGACAGACCAACCGACACACAAATTCCCCATCTCAATACCCAACTTTCAAATTTTTAATTTTTCGATATTCATTTTACGTTTTTATTTTTTTAACTTGGCGATATTTTTTAGATGCATTAAGCTACTTTTAATACTTTTTTCGTCTTTCTTTTATTTTTAACGGGAAAGTAGGCTAAAAACCAATATCCTCCTTTAATTAAGAGCAGTCTTAGATTAATTAAGGTGGTCTGCTGATTGGCTATGAAAAGAAAGCACCTCTGGTAGGACCAATTACATCAGACCAGGAAGTAAGGAGGCTACTTCAGGCCCGTCATATAGGGGGGGCAGGGGGGGTTAATTGAGAAATCAATGTATTTACATATAAGTGGGCGCGGTTTTTGGAATTTTCCGATAAAATTGCGTTGTGTTTGGACCCTTTGCCCCTCCCCCCTGGAAAAACTTGAAATGACGTCCCTGGGCTACTTACTCTCTAGCTTAATACCAGTAGATCGATCAGCAACTGGTAAGTTGGTCTCAGGGTACAACAGACCATATTCCGGACATCTGAAAATGTTTCTTTCTTTTCATCAGCAGCTTATATTTGTGCTACAAGACATGCATATTGCCTTGTACATTTACCATATAGTAAAGCTCAAGATCTCTGCTGAAACTTCCACTTAAATTGCACAGTCAAAATGCTCACATTTTCCCACTGAATTATTTAAAATTTTGAGCATCCGTGATGCTAAAATTTTGGATGTATCCAGAGTGAGACAAGGGAATGCAGCTGCACCTACCTGACTACCCCTCCCCTCCCATCTGAAAAAGAAGAAAAAAAATTGATGGCTTCTTCAATTTTTAAACTTATCCATAAGTTCAGCTCTAGTAATTTTCGTCTGGTTTTGAAAATGTATATTCTTTGGGAGCATGAAGTGGGAAAGTTATTGGTGTTTAGTTTTGTAACTGTTGCAATGTTGCTATCAAGGTAACACAAGGTAATGTGGTTTTCCTTTTCTAAAAAACTCATTGGAACAAAGTTTCTTCTTTTCCTTCACAAAATAGTGTTATTACAAATGACCACCATCCCTTATGTAAAAAAAATTTTAATTTAGAAAAGTGCCTTCCGCAGACTGTCATTTTAGTTTTTTTCCAAGGGGATAAAGGGTTTCCACTCTATGCATTTCATAGAGGAAAACAACAAACTACATGCTCAAGTATATAACCGTTTCCAAAAGAGAGGATTAGCTAATTGACCCATCTCTGATTGTACAAACACACCTGACACATGGTGACCACCAACTAATTGATTTTCCTGGTTTTCCAGCCAATTAGCCGTAACTTTTATAGACATAAATTTAAATTTTTCTTTACAAAAATACACTTGGTATCAATCTGTACTTCTTTTGCAGTTTTGAATGCAAGACATAAAATATTACTCTAATACTAAACAAATTGAAATCGATACACAACAAAAAAGCATCCCTCCCTCCTCTCTAGTTTTTAAATACAACATACTTACTTTGTTCAGGTTTTCCCACACGATGATAAAAGTGCATTTCTGAGAAGAGAGGCCCATTTGCATGAGGTTCCTGAATAATAGCAAACATTTTAATTAATAAGTAAATATATAAATGTTTAATATGCTTATATATATATAAAGAGCTGATGCTGATGGCTAAACTGATGGCAAGGTGAGATTTCACACAATGACCAAAATTTTAAGTGGGATTTTTTTTTTTTTTTCAGTTTAGTTTTTTGTTTGAACATTTTAGATAAAGTTTTCTTTTGCAAAATATTTGCATATTATGTGGCACAAAATTTATTTCATACCTTCAAATGAGAATGTTTCATTTGTTTGTTAGAACAAAGGGTGCATCTCATTTTAGTGATGTTGAAAATTATCTATTTAAAGAAATATTAACCTGAAAATATCTTTTAGTGTGTGTTACATAGGCAAGATTCTTTTTTTTTTTTTTTTGTTAAAGCAATACCTTACTAAATGGTATTCAATACCTAAGTGGTGCATTAGCATTACTCTCAATTATTCTAAAAAATGCATCCATTGTCTCAACTTTTTTCTCCCAGTATCTTTCTGGCTACACATTCCGATCCTTCTATTCACTGATAACAATAATATGGTAACAGTAACTATCATCCGCATTCATTTTATACTGCCGGTCTTCTTAAAATAATGATGAAAAACAGAAAAATTCTGAGGCGAGAAGTTTCGCGATCTTTGAAGGGTATGTCCGCTTCTGATGAACGGTTGGAATTTTTAATGAATGGGATTTAGAAAAAATATGGGAGTCATGAAACTCTGCACTCCAGCGCGAACACTCTGTTACTTTTTTTCAACATCCTACTAAATGTCCATTAAAAATAAGCAAATAAATTAATTAAAGAAAATAAATTCAACTATGCTATAGCCTTACATTTGCTCTACATGATCATGTTACAAAATAGTGAGACTATCTTTATTTTTTACTTGCATTAAAGCTATGCTGCTCATGTGCTGATGCATGAAAATTTTGACTGTTAATAAAAACAGGGTTGGATCAAAACTTATCATTTCTTTTATGGGTTTATATTATTTTAAAGTAGGGGTGCACAACCTGCGGCCCACGGGCCAAATGCGGTCCGCCGCATAGCGATTTGCGGCCCGCGAGTGCATTTGATTTTTTGCGTTGAAAAAAAATTTTTTTTTTTTTAACTTAGAGGGGAAGAAAAAGCAAAAAGGTTTTCCTGATGGTATTTTAAACTACACACACCGAATAAAAACGCTCCAAAATTCGTTTGAAGAAAGATTTTAGGACTTAGGAGAGAAAAAGAACAGATCTGAAAATTTCAGTTTTCAATTTCTAACCAGTGGACAGCATACCCTTATAGCTTCTTGGCATTTATTCAGCAAACCTAATAATTGTTTTGTTCCAACCACGACAAGAAAAAAAAAAAAAAAAAAAACGCCCCATTTTGAAAAATGTTGCTTTTTTTTTAATTTCACTGCTCAAGGTCTATGTTTCCAACTTGAATGGCAAAATCCTACTAATTTGACTTTTATACGCTAAATGCTTAGCATATTTGGGCATATTTTCATGTGGTTTTTTCGATGCCACGTGCAAAGTAAACTTTAAGGGTTTACATGTAACTTTTCAGCAATCTTTTAGCATCGGCTTTCAGGTTACGATATTTTCTCTTATTTTTGGAATAATGCACAATACAAATAATACTGAGCAAGAATACAAACATATTTTTCGAAACAAAATGAGCATTTTTTTAACCACCATTTTTTTTATTTTTGCACTCACTGCGTGGCAAATGGATATTTTTCGATCTAAAACACGTAAAATTTAAATTATTTGGTGCTCTTGTTAATGAAGCTCCTGAAAGAGATGAAGTTAGTTACCCTGCTGGCATCTGAACATCTGATATATACAAATGAAGTTTCTAATAGTTGAGACTTTTGGAGTTCTAAATATCTTTACCTCCATGATTAACCAATGCAAGCATGTTGAGAATTTCAACTATCAGCAATGAACACATACATAAAAATAGGTAGATAAATTTCAATCTCAGCCATCCAATGAGAAAGGCTGCTTAGCATCATAAGATCAAAACCTTTCTTCACTAAAAAAGGTTTAACTTTTCACTGTGAGTCATGTATATGAAATATTTTGTAGTTTCATGTTTTAATAAAGTTAGTATTTTTACCCAACAAGACATTTAGTTAAAATATTCAACACTGTCGGCGCTGCTTAAACGAATACTGTCGGTTCCAAGAAATATTATTCGATTAAGCGGGGTATATTTGTTTAAGCGGGGATCTTTAACATTGTGTCTATGGCACGGTTCCAGGATGTTTTATTCGTATAAGCGGGGTATTCGTTTATCCGTTACCCGATTAAGGGGGGACGACAGTATTTCAATTTTAACTTTTCTTACATTATTAACATCAGCAAAGTACTGGTTCATGCTGCCAGGCCCATCACTTTTCTTAATTTTTCATGGGGCAAAGGATATGTACTCAATGCAAATTATACAGTAAAATATATTTAAAATTAAAAAACAAAAACGAAAAACATGACTTTCTCAGGGCCTGTGTGTGGGGGGGGTGGGGGGAGGGGGGGGGGTAATTACCCTTCACGAGCCCTCCAATGGCTTGCATGAGGCCCTCCAAAGGAGCACTTGCTACGCATGTGGCCCTTCACTGAAAAACGTTGTGCACTCCTATTTTAAAGCATTTTATAAACCTGCCGTTTTTTATTGCACGAACACCAACATTTAAAGTAAAATACGAATATTTGATTAACATACACAACACAATATTAAAGTGAAGTTTGAAAAACCAGGGTAACCAAACTACTAGTATTAAAGCAAATAAATAAATACATAAATAAATTACTGAGATATGATATTATTAACTTTTTTTAAAAGTTCATACAGTTAGTCTTAAGAAATTCAGTGGAAGTTATGAAGATTTTTGGGAAACTAAACAAAAGAAAAAAGGTCTTAGAAGCTAATCAAAAGGAAAAATCACTTACGACTTTTATAACATAGTTTGCATGATTTCCAGGCTTCTTTCTAATGTCATCGGAGGCTAAAAATAGTTTAAACAAACATTTTAAACTTTAAAGTTTTCTAAAAATTAGGATCTGACAACAATACTTAATGAGCAACTTTATATTTTTTAATTACATAAAAATTAACAATTTAGATACAAAACTCTGTCAGACAGTTTGAATTTCATGCTTTTTTTAAAAACAATGTACTTGAATGGATGTGCATGGGTTGTATTACTTTAATCAATAAAGGTGAGGAATATGAAGTTTCTCAAAAAAACATTTATATCATTATTATTAAAACTGTATATTTTATGGAGATCCCCGATTTTGGATTCCCAAAATTTAAAAGATACAAAACTTTTTGAATAAAAAAAAAATTGATATGAAAGAATCAGTTATGCAATGTAGAGATGAAACTGGTCAAGAAAAAGCTGGAAACTAGAGGAGAGGGGGTGGGTGTTTTCAGTTTTTCTTTCAAGAAATTTATTTCTGCCTCGAGAAATTGAAAAATCTAGAATTTCTAGCATGAAATATTATATTCAGAAATTTATAATACTTGCATTCTAATGCGTTTTTTAAAAATACTTTGTAATGTTTATTATCTTAAACATGAAAATAATAGCTTCGATAAATGCGGGAAGCTGCACAAGTTTAGTTTTTCTATACATCAATTATTAGTTGCTACTAGGGGTGCAACATCATTGTTTCAAAAAATCTATGTTAGAAAATAAAACATTGAAGGTATTGATAAATCGATGAAAGTTATAAAACATGCTAAAAAGTAAAGCACAATGTTCATTTTTAGAAGTTTCAAGCAAATAGGAACTTCCTGCATCTGTTAAAATAAGCAGTCGAAGTATAAATTGAAATACATAAAAGTTTCTTCTGATATTACAGTATCATTTGCTAATATTTAAGTTTTTTTTGAAATTACAGGGATAATTTTGTAAAGGAACATTGCAAAATGTGTAGATAAATCAGTGACTTGAAATTCACAAAATTCTAAAATGTAAATTGTTTGGCTCCAAACAGTGTTGATTCGAAAAATTTTACTGTAATCTACTATCAGTTGTGTTAGAGAAAAATTAAGCAATATTCTTGTACCTCAGAACCAGACTAACGTATAAGTCCATTTTCATCACTTTGCAGGGGAGCAAAAAAAAAAACAGAAAATAATTATTTCGTTGACTAGTTACATAGCTGATATATGAATAAGGCTACAAAACATGATTGTTAACATTGAGAAAATATGTATACTTTAACCCTTAATAGATAATTTTCGCACAATTAAACAACTTACGTAATTAAATAGTAAATGAATGATTACATCAGAACTTTTGATTTTTTTACCTTCGACTCTGAATTGTTAAACCCAAAATCTGCACTGGTAAAACTGAGAGGAATGATTTTATTGCCTAGTTACGTAAACAAAACATGATTATAAATTTAAAAAATAAACATGATTATTAATAATAATTTTATAAACATGATTACTACGTTATGTTTTATAATAACATGAAAAAAATAGGTGTGCAATACTTGATTAATTTGTGTTCAATTTAACAATCTATTTGGGTCATTCCGATGAAAATGGTACAAATCATGTCCGAGACTTTCGAATTTTTTTAAATCAATTTCAATAACTACCACCCATTAAGTGTATTTTTTTATTGGTTCTCCATTTAATTTTGTGCCATCAAGTATCAATTGATTATGTATAATCCATTTAGAAATGACATAATAAAAATTATCTTTGTCAGAAGAAGGAGAAAATGACATGTCCCAGCTTCAAATTGCTAGAATTTTAAATGTGATTTAAAATTAAACTGAAATGTAACAACAAAATAAATTACACTGCACTGCACAAAAGATGCTTCTGACACCATTTCTGCAGATTATTACGTAAATGAAAAGAAATTTCCCCAAAAAACACTATTATTTATCCATGTCCCTACATTTTCTATGTTTCGAATTGTCCACTCTGTTATATGCCTTTTGGAAATAAAATAAACAATTGCATTCAATCTCCGTATATTATTTCTCTAAGCTGAATCCTATACCCGGTCGAAACTCGCTCATTTCTTTATCGAATTGCATGAAAATTTATGATTTTGAAGCTTATCCCGCGGGCTATTGACGAAAATTAGACCCACCCTCTAAAAAGTGTCGGTTAGTTTTTTTATTCGAACTTCAATTTTTGGGCACAAAATTGACTCTATCTAACGAAATAATTGTCGCATTGTCTCCATTTTGATTTCATTCGAAAGATTTAAAAAAATGAGTTCTTTAGAACGTTTCTCCGCTAGCGCCGCATAACGAGAATCTCGAAAATCCACGTTTAAGCGACTTATAAGCGATTGAAGTTTGAAAAAGTTAAATTTTTTGCTCAACTGTTAAAATCGTTGCCATTGTTGTTCAAATCAATTTTAAATGCGACATTTCAAGCCGCTTAGCTCGGTCAACCTTAATTGTAACTTTTATTGTTTCAAAATACTATGGTAGTTTTGCAATAACGTTAGTATTTAGTTTAGTAGTAGCCTTGGGTATTTGATTTTAATATAGGGTATCACTTCTGTAGTAGTTGTAAAAGTGAACGTGTCTTTGATCTCTTTGAAAAGTTGTCAGAACGACGGCAGTTGATGGCGATGTTGTGCAAACGTACAAGATTTTACAATGCCAAGGAACAGGGTACCAACAGGCAGACTAACAGGAAGGCCACCAGTCATAGGGCATTCTGCAACACTGGAACAAATCACAGAGCGAAGAAGAGAGATTCGTCGTTAAGAGCGAATACAGGTTCAGCGTAATCATAGGCAACAAGAGCTTGATGCTCGACGTCAACAAGAGCAACCAAACAACTTTGTGTCATCATCTTATCTACTTCACCTGCGTCAAGCCATCAATGCAAGAAGGCAACAGCACAAGCCTAAGACACCAAATCTAACACATCCAATCGAGGACTGAAATCTTTGAACCTGAATAACTCAATTTTAAGTATAGAGTTTTTTTTTTTTTTTTGTGCGGAATTCCGCACGGGTCACCTAGTCTGATATATTTTTTTAAAGATATAGGTAATACAACTGCCATGATTAGCTTGCTACATTGAATTATGTAGGTAGTCAACAATCTAGGTGAACCTAATTCTTTTCTTATGATAGTTAATTTGAACTGTTGGATGTCCACTCTGTTAAAGCCGATTTCATGATGAAAAAAATAGATCTTTTCTTGAAATTGCAGACAGACTTAGGACCATGCTCCACATCGACGTAAAGCAGAAAAATAGGCAGAAGCGTAAAATGGATTCAATGGTGTTCCTATGGAAAGTACACGAATTTTCGGTTTCTGCCTTCAGTTTCGGTCGCGTTTTACGCTGATGTGGAGCATGGCTCTTACAGTTTTAGGCTGTTTATTCCACTTTATGCTTATTCTGTGATTCTAACTTTTCTTTGTGATTATACAGATATTTTTAAAGGCTTATTTGTCCACTCTGTTGATGACAAAGTGTTCAAAATATTTAAAATCCTTTCATAAATGAGTCATGTACTATTTACACTTCATTATACACAAATAAAAATGGAAACTTAACAAAAAAAAAATGCATAGTTGGGGGAAATTAGTTAAATTGATAATCTTAAGTAAAGAGTTTTAGACATGATTTGTACCATTTTCATCGGAATGACCCATTTATGTAGTTTAAGAGTTAATGGCTCATTATATCAGAACTGCACTTGTTACTTCCTTTCAAGTAGTAAAGGAAGTATTGTGATCACAAAAAAAATTTCACTCAAATTTCAGTCTTACATTTGATTTTGCTCAGCCCCGAATGAATGTTGAGTCGTTTTTTCGACCTATCAGCACGTGCATATGTACCTCCCAACATATCAACAGCCTAAAAATCCTTTTCGACCATCCCCGAGTTAATTAAGACTTGTTTTCTCGTGACGTCTGGATGCACGTATGTATGTGCGTGTGCGTATGTATGTCGCATAAATCAAAAACTGTATGCCTTAGAAGCTTCTAGTTTGGTATGTAGGCTCTGAGAGGTCACAAGGGAGGTGCACCTCCCCTTGTGGTTGCATTCGAATGTTCCCAAGGGGTCTTTTACCCCTTTTTGGGGTAAATCAATGTTAATTTCAATGCAGATTGAGTGATATGATTTGGTGCAACCACTTGGCGATATATCGCCAAACTTTTGGTCGCCAAGTGTTTGCCGCCAAGTTGGCGACAAATTTGGCGAAAAAATGATTTTTTTTTTAAATTTGGATTCAATTTGGCGCTATTGGGCACATTTTGCGAAAAATTCACTGAATCATGTTAAAATCGGCGATATTTAGAAAATAAATCATTGTAAAACATTATTTTGCATTGATTCTTGACAAACTGGGGTGTAAATGTTTGAATTGTTATCTTGCTCACTCTAATGCACTATTTTAACACTTGAGGCATTTATTATGGAATTTAAACGTAAAAGGAAGTAGTGTGGCGTTCACACCAGATTTTTAAAATTACTACAAATCAGTTAATGCTTTGTACTTTGCATCAAAACAAGAAATACCTCTGAAAAAAAGAGCGCTTGAAATGCTTGTTGTGCTGACGATTCTTTTCATAGAACTATTAAAAATGCAACAGCTTGGTATTAAACTGCAAAACTATCGTCTGTTAGTATGAAAGCAACTGTAATTAAAAGAAAACAAAACAATATAAATAAAATCATTTCATTGCTGCATTTTTGTTTGTTGTCTGCCAAGTTTTGTTTGTGTATCTATGAAATCGTGTAAAATATCGTTTGCTAGCAGAGAGAAACTTTATTTGAAAGAAAAAAATCTGGTATGGACCCCACACTACTTCGTTTTACGTGTAAATTTCTTAGTAAATGCCTTAAGTGTTGAAATAGTGCTTGGAGTGAACGAGATAACAATTCAAACATTTACACACCCAATTTGTAACAAAACAATGCAAAAAATGATTTACAATGATTAAAACTCATAAAATAATTTTTTTCGCCAAATTTGTCGCCAATTTGGAGATATGACACCAAGTTGGCGACTAAAAGCTTGGCGATATATCGCAAAGTGGTAACGCCAATTCATAACACTTAAGTCTGCATTGATATTAACACTGATTCACCCCAAAAAGGAATAAAACACCCCCTTGGACCATTCACATGCAATTAATGACCTCCTGTGACCTCCCATTAGGGCACCCCTACTTTCGCTCAGTTTAGGTATAAAGGAAAACGGTTTTTGCGGCTTGATGCAAGTTTTGCACAGCGATTCAAATTTCGTTCATCCTGCAGACATGCAGATACTGCTGTTTACCTGCCCAAAGTAACGAAAAACGCAGTTACTGCTAATTACCATTGATTAAAAAAGTTTTTTTTATCAGAAACCAAAAAAAGATGTTTGTACCATAAACTAATGTAACATAGATTTCAAAAGTGCGAAAAAAATTAAAATAAAAAAATTTGCAGTTGCTGCCCTTTACCTGCCCACAGCAGAATAATTCGGAGTCATTTGGTAGACAGTGGACTTACGTTTGTCTGGCTCGGACAAAGGTTAAGGACTTACATTCTTATAACACTGGTTAACTTATAAAGAAATTAGTTTTAAAAAATTGCATTATCATGGCGCAGTGTGGTATAAGATTCTATATAGACTGCACTAATAAACTGAAAATCGCTATTTTTGGACTTACGTTAGTCTGATTCTGAGGTACAGATTTGTAACGTACCTAAATATATTTCACCAAATCCACCCAATCCAATAGACTTTCCGAGTTTCCATTCTTTCTTCCTAACATCTGTGAGTATAGAACCTAGAGGCAGGGGATCAGGTAATCGGTGTCCATTTGCAGCAAATCTGGGTTCTTTACATCCTAAAAAAGAATTTAAAAAAAAATTAGCAGTAGGGATGAAGTCAAGATCAACACACTTACAATACGGTTAAAAAAACATTAAGAAACTTGTCTTTCAGAGCTCACTTAAAAGAAATGTGTTTTGCATTTTTTTTTTTTTTTTCAAGCTTTATCACTGCATAAGTATTTGCAAGCAAGGGTCTGAAGAAATTTGGGTTTGTTTACAGATCCTTCACAAATTTTTAATCAATCAAAATCAACTGACAAAATTGAACATTTCAAACTATTTTACAAAAATAGTAGATAATCTCGAAATCAAATTTATATTGATTCATTACAAAAGATTAAAGTTTTGGAAAATTACTTAATTTTTCTTTTTCTTTTATTTTGAAATTCACAAAAGAACACGAAATTAAATTCAACCAGAGCCCAAGCAAGAATTTTGTTAATGAACATAAGATTGCAGACAACATCAGGGGTCAGTATCTATTACCAAACATTAGTTTTACTCACAAGAGGAACTTAAATTCAGATCATTTCGAATTCATTATGACATTAAAATGTTACACATTAGGCAAAGCTAAAAATGAAAGAAGTATCAGTTTAGTAAGCACTGACATATGATATACGCATGGAGTAAATGATTATGAAAACACAAATAGCAGCTATACTAGGTGACCCGTGCGGAATTCCGCAAAAAAAAAAAAAAAAAAAAAAAACTCTAAACTTAAAATTTAATACAACAATTTTTATTGGCTTCATTTGCACAACATCGCCATCTACTGCCGTCGTTCTGACAACTTTTCAAAGAGATCAAAGACACGTTCACTTTTACAACTACTACAAAAGTGATACCCTATATTAAAATCAAATACCCAAGGCTACTACTAAACTAAATACTAACGTTATCGCAAAACTACCATAGTATTTTGAAACAATAAAAGTTACAATTAAGGTTTACCGAGCTAAACCTTGGCTTGAAGTGTCGCATTTAAAATTGATTTGAACAACAATGTAACGATTTTGACAGTTGAGCAAAAAATTTAACTTTTTCAAACTTCAATCGCTTATAAGTCGCTTAAACGTGGATTTTCGAGATTCTCTTTACGCGGCGCTTGCGGAGAAACGTTCTAAAGAACGCATTTTTTTTAATCTTTCGAATGAAATCAAAATGGAGACGATACGACAATTATTTCGCTAGATAGAGTCAATTTTGTGCCCAAAAATTGAAGTTCGAATAAAAAACAAACCGACACTTTTTAGAGGGTGGGTCTAATTTTCGTCAATAGCCCGCGGGATAAGCTTCAAAATCATAAATTTTCTTGCAATTCGATAAAGAAATGAGCGAGTTTAGACCGGGTATAGGATTCGGCTTAGAGAAATAATATATGGAGATATTATACCTCAAGCTTCTAATGAAAATCAAATATGATCTTTAATTGCACATATTTACTTGCAAGTTAAGCTTTCAATTTAATTTTAATATTTATTAATAAAAAATAACTATACTTCTTTAATCATCTTCTCAGTGTGTCAGTCGACAGTAACAGCCTTAGAATTTTAAAATTTACAACAAATATTTGCTTTGGCTATAAAAATAGATAAAATTGTTCCCTGGGTGGTCATCGAGTTTAATTTAACTGAGATCCAAGAATAGTCATCTTGGTTAACCTGAACAAAACTTAATAACTTTTAAAACTGGATTTCACTATAGAAGGAGTTGAGGTCAAGTCGGCCACGAGTTTTGATAGGCGAGATTTGGCATCAAGAAATTCTGAAAACTGATTTATTAGAAATCTAGCAAATTAAGGGAAACTGACCGTTTACTGCAAAGACTCGTACAGAGTAGAGAAAAGTTGGTTTTCTTTGAGCAGAGAGAGAGAACAATTGTACTTAAAAACCGGAAAAACATAGGATTTTGTTTTCTGGTCAGATCTTCAGAAGAATAGGGAGGAAGCAACAGGATTGGCTGATAAACATATCAAAGAATCATATTTAGGATGATTTTTTATTTTTCCAGACACTGGATTCTGAACAGACTTTTAAATAAAAATATGTATCAAAAATTTCTTACATACCTTTCTTTATAGCTTCTGATTTAGCCATAACTTTAGAAAGAATTCAATATTCCTTGTATGCAGAAGAGCACTAAAAGAGGAAAATCAAACATTAACAGCTTTTCCTCAAATACAATAGAAGAAAAAAAAAACCCTTTTAGTATCTTTTTGCCTTAAGACAAGGACATTTTGATAAAATTCATCGGAACGTGAAAAAATTAGTGTTTCTGCAAGGCATTTTCAAGCACTGTGCCTGTTCCTTTCAAGTTTATGTTCACACAAGTTCAGTATTTTAACCTAAGTGAAATAAGATGATTGTAAGCTGAAATTTCAAAGCCAGTCACACACTACACAGATTTCACACATTACAACTGCCTTTGTGCATTTTCCCCCAAAATCAAACCAATTTAAAGATAGATCAAAATATGACGCAAATCCTTACACTATATTGTAGCTATTCCAAAACAAGAACCGCAGTTTGTGCCACAATTCACGAAAAAAAAAAAAGTTGTACAACTTGATAACAAATTGCAGTTTTCAGTTGTCACACACGTTACAAGATTTTAAAATTCATATTTAATTATGAAGTACTGAGAATAATTAAATTGTACATGATATTAGTTTATGAAGCCGGCCACCTTGTCTAGTGGTCAGAGCAGTCTGCCACGGATGGTGTGACCCCGGGTTCGAGTCCCGGCTTGGGCATGGATGTGCTTTCTCTCTCCTGTCCATGTCCTTTCCTTGTGTGAATGTGTTGTTGTGTGAAAGGTTGTCTACCCTATAAACGAGTACTTATGGCATGCGTACGTACTGAGAAGGTCGGACTTCACACCAAATCATGGTACAGTTGGAAAAGTGAAGCAACGCACCCCAAATTGCCAGCCTAGCTGGTACACGACAAAAATAAAACATAAATTATTTTATGAAAGGGTGAAAAATAAGATAACATTAACCAATTCTTAATTTTTTGACATTGAGCTAGTGAAAAAGGACATTGAAAGGAAAAATTGTGTACAAATGTCACAACATGATGGTGAAATCGCCCTATTAAGTATTTCAGTCTTCACATCCAACTAAATTTAAAAAAACCTATCCAACATACTGAAACAAACAAACTACATGTGCATAAACAAATCTGCCGGAAACTGAAGACATAGGAATAACTGAAAAGATAGACATGAAATAAAAGTACACTATACTTTGAAATATGAAAATGTGAAATAATAAGTAATGAAAATATGAAACAATGGGCATTTAAACGGTAAATAATTAGATGTCCAGGCATATAATTTATCAAGCATACTTTGATATCATATAAAGTATAATTTTAAAAGGTACAAAAATAATTCTTGCATCCTTGTGCAAAAATGATGAAAAAAATACAAACATGGTTACAGAAAATCATGGCTCTGATTCGGACATGATATTAATGGAATGTTTCATCTAACAGATCGAAAATAGTGTATTTGACAATTATTATCTTGAAATTCAAAAAGATACAGGAAAAGATAATTTATGGACAAAATGAGAGCACTCATCAATTAAGTGTACAATTGATAAGTAAAGTCATCAATTAATAAGTACAATTCTGAAAAAATCAGAGCACCTTGAAGGGCTTGAGATCCCACTAATATTTAAGAGAGCTTGAAATTTCTTAAGAGATTTTTAATTTGTTACATTCATATTCTTTAAGCATCACCAACGTCTTAAGTCAAGTCATCTTTAAGGAAAATAAAGGAAATAGAGATTGACTTGTTTGTATTATAGTACTAGTGAGCTAGTTTTTGACACATTCTCCTATTAACTATAAACTCTGTTTTCAGGGCCCTTTAAACGTTGTCAAGGCGGGTTTTGAAGTTAACAAGCTCTATGTTAAGTGAAAAATTTAGAACCCCACAGAGAAACGAAAACAATTGGAACTCCTTTTTAGTGAGCGAAAAGACAATATTTAAATGCCCAAAAATAAAAAAAGAAACATGGAATATTTGTGAATTCCAAAGAAAATGACACAGGTGCAATAAATAATGAGTTGTCAGAAAGATAAAAGTCAGTGTCGAATTTTAAATGTGGCAATATCCTGGAAAGTAGAATGTCATAAAATGATTATACTTCCATTTATTACACAAATATGCATTCAAATGCAACTGAAAACACATTTAGTCCATTTGAAGGAAAAAGAGAATACATTCAAACCGCTGAACAATCAGAAAATATTACATCGCTGAAAAATATGGAAAATACAAACAATGACACTTTCCTTCGCAAATAAAGCAAACATATATTAAGACTTATAAATGCATCTATCATTTGACAAGGAAACTTGTACATAAAATGAGAATTTACACTTCAATTGAACTTCCGATGGTGAAAACTTACCATGGTACGCGTTGACACATTAATATAAACACTTATTTTCCTGCCGCCATTGATTTAAACCATATCAATGTATAGAATGTCATATTGCGCCCGTTGTTGTTTCATGTAGCGGTTGGCGGTCAGACGAATTTTTGAAACAGTGAAAGTCGTGAAATGTCATTGAAAAAACCGATAGATAAAACAAAAGAAGATTCCCTTCAAATCTTTTAAACATATAGCGAAGTGTTCCGATTTTTATTTTAGGAATGAAAATGAAAATTGGGGTTTTAAGGAGAAATACAATAGAAAAAGGAAAACAAGTGTAAAGAACTTTTCTTCTACAAATACGAAGAATAAAATGGCAGTACAGCATCATCTAATGATTGGTGGATTCACGGAGTAGAAAGAAGGAGAGAAATGTTCTACGGATGCGCTAGTTTGAAAGTGGCAACGAATTCTCACACGCCCGCCAGAGGACGCTAGCTGAAACGCTCCCTACTTCCTACGGGATTCAATGTAAATGATACTGAATCTGTCCTCTCTTTAAATGCTGCTATGGGAAAGAAAAAAAAAATTTTTCAACTGGATTTTGATGTAAATCTTCGACTGACATTATGAATTAAGTATGATTTTCATCCCACGAAAATAGGAGCCGTATTTTTTGAGAAATAGGTTTAATCGAATGCACTTACCAACTTGTCAAATCTGACAGAATCAGTCATTTTTTAAAGACTGCTGTTGGCAAGAGTTTTTTTTTTTTTTTTTTCAACTGGATTTTGGTGTAAATCTTCGATTGACATTATGAACTAAATATGACTTTGAAGCTCTCTAAATTGTGATAAATTATGCATGTGGCAAAAAATTAATTATGTCGGTACTTAATTTTTTTTATTAATTAAAAATATTTAGTAGACAAAATAATTATTATAGACTATATTTTCATATTACCTTCTTTTTTACATGTTCATATTTTTATTTAATTACCATTTGTAATCAGTAATTGAAAAATTTATTTATTCATTATTATTATTTTTCTTCGTTTTACCTAATAATAGGAAATTTTATATTTACATAATTTTTACAATTAAAAATATATTCATTGGCTTAATTTTCGAATTTTTTTTATCTTTTTTGCTTAAACCTAGACTAATATAATGTATCTCTAACCAGGGGTGCCCACAGGGGGGGGATTATGGCGCATGTTGCGCCATAAAAATTTTTGGGGGGGATTTTTTAAAGCTAATTAATTAATTTATTTATTTAAATTATTGATTAATTTATTTTTAATTAAAATTATGGGCTGATTTGTTTTGAATAAAAATTATTCATTAATTAATATTTTTAATCCACATTATTTTTTTTTTCTTTATTATTTTATTTATTTATTTATTTATTTTGTGTGCGTGTGAGTGTGCTTGGAATGTCTGGAAAAGAAAAAAAGCGATTCTGTTCTACGTATAATTAGTATTTTTAGAAAAATAATAATAAATAAAAAAATAATATTTACAATTTAAAAAAATAAACAAATATTTAAAAAAAAATAAATAATATTTTAAAAAATAAATAAAATAAAAAAGAGGGGTAAAAAAATAAAAAGCACAAGAGGGTTGGGAAACATTTTGGGGAGGGGGGATTTGCGCCATTGAGCTTGGGGGGGATAGGCACCCCTGTCTCTAACCCCGTTTAAAATACACAAAAATCATATTTTAAGACTTAAAAATTCTTTCCAGAAATTTTTGTCTCTGAATTTTTCCTCTGTGTCCTTGCTTCAAATTTTTTTATCATGTTTTTTTTCACTTAAGATTTGAAATTGACATTATGAATTAAATGTGTTTATTCCCACGGAAGTGAGTGCCGTATTTTTTAAGTGATTTTTTAAGTAGAGATAGTCGTAAAAGCTTAAATTATGATACAAAATATATTTGACGCTCGTTATAGTGACCACTCGTTATAAAGGCTCCCAATATTACGACCGGTGGGAAGCCCCCCCCCCCCCAACTTTATCCCAATATACTCTATGTTCTACCTCTTATAGCGACGACTCGTTATAAAGATCTTTTTGTGGGACGGAGATGGTCGTTATATCGAGCGTCGACTGTAGTATAAATTTCGTCATTTCTATTTTACATGCAGTTTTTCTTATAAATGGCAGTGACCAGGACCGTCACTAAATCACAAAAGTCAGGGAGTGTAAAAAATCGGCTGCCCCTAAAGTAGTTCATTATTATTATTTTTCTTAGTTTTTACCTAATAATAGGAAATTTTATATTTATATCATTTTTGCAATTAAAAATATATTAATTGGCTTAATTTTCGAATTTTTTTCTTCTCTTTTGCTCAAATCGAATAAGTTTTAAGCCATTTGTGCCTAACCTATGGTCTGTGAGCCAAATGGTGTGTTTATTATTATTATTATTTCAACGTATATAATTATTTGTTATATATTATTAATTTTTTTTTAATTTTAATATTATTTTTTAAACATATTATTTTCTTTTTTTTTAATATATTATTTTCTTTTTTTTAACCTATTATTTTCTTTTATTTTTAAATTATAACTATTATTTCTTATTTAAAAAATTCTGTGCTACGCCACTGAAAGTTATCATTTTATCATGACTAAGGCAGGGATTCAAGTGAAACAGGCAATCGCAAATTACAATCGCGACTGGAAATGAATTACATTAGAACGTTTCTTGATAAAAACATCGTGACGTCAGCGTGAAGTTTGCCTATGAAAAACTAGCTAGATAAAACGTCACAGCCTACTTGGCGAATAAGAGGAGATCGCTGAGTGCTTGTGAGCTCTTATTGGCTCCACCCGTAGTGACGTCATGCCAAGTTAAGTTGATGATAATGTAATTCACTTCCAGTGGCGATTGCAATTCGAAGCGATCGCAGTGCTGTTTCACTTGAATCCCTGCCTAAAATACGTTTGAACTACTTTAGGGGCAGCCGATTTTTTACACTCCCTGACTTTTTTGATTTAGTGACGGTCCTGGTCACTGCCATTTATAAGAAAAACTGCATGTAAAATAGAAATGACGAAATTTATACTACAGTTGACGCTCGATATAACGACCATCTCCGTCCCACAAAAAAGATCTTTATAACGAGTCGTCGCTATAAGAGGTAGAACATAGAGTATATTGGGATAAAGTTGGGGGGGGGGGGGTTCCCACCGGTCGTAATATTGGGACAGTCTTTATAACGAGTGGTCACTATAACGAGCGTCAACTATATTTTGTATCATAATTTAAGCTTTTACGACTATCGCCATTTAAAAAATCACTTAAAAAATACGGCACTCACTTCCGTGGGAATAAACACATTTAATTCATAATGTCAATTTCAGATCTTAAATGAAAAAAAAATGATAAAAAAATTTGAAGCAAGGACAGAGAGGAAAAATTCAGAGACAAAAATTTCTGGAAAGAATTTTTAAGTCTTAAAATATGATTTTTGTCTATTTTAAACGGGGTTAGGCAGGGATTCAAGTGAAACAGGCCATCGCAAATTACAATCGCTACTGGAAATGAATTACATTAGAACGTTTCTTGATAAAAACATCGTGGCGTCAGCGTGACGTTTGCCTATGAAAAACGAGCTAGATAAAACGTCACAGCCTACTTGGCGAATAAGAGGAGATCGCTGAGTGCTTGTGAGCTCTTACTGGCTCCACCCGTAGTGACGTCATGCCAAGTTAAGTTGATGATAATGTAATTCACTTCCAGTAGCGATTGCAATTCGAAGCGATCGCAGTGCTGCTTCACTTGAATCCCTGCCTTAGAGACAGGGGTGCCCATCCCCCCCCCCCAAGCTCAATGGCGCAAATCCCCCCTCCCCAAAATGTTTCCCAACCCTCTTGTGCTTTTTATTTTTTTTACCCCTCTTTTTTATTTTATTTATTTTTTAAAATATTATTTATTTTTTTTTAAATATTTGTTTATTTTTTTAAATTGTAAATATTATTTTTTTATTTATTATTATTTTTCTAAAAATACTAATTATACGTAGAACAGAATCGCTTTTTTTCTTTTCCAGACATTCCAAGCACACTCACACGCACACAAAATAAATAAATAAATAAATAAAATAATAAAGAAATAAAAGAACTAATGTGGATTAAAAATATTAATTAATGAATTATTTTTATTCAAAACAAATCAGCCCATAATTTTAATTAAAAAATAAATTAATCAATAATTTAAATAAATGAATTAATTAATTAATTAGCTTTAAAAAAAACTCTTGCCAACAGCAGTCTTTAAAAAATGACAGATTCTGTCAGATTTGACAAGTTGGTAAGTGCATTCGATTAAACCTATTTCTCAAAAAATACGGCTCCTATTTTCGTGGGATGAAAATCATACTTAATTCATAATGTCAGTCGAAGATTTACATCAAAATCCAGTTGAAAAAAATTTTTTTTCTTTCCCATAGCAGCATTTAAAGAGAGGACAGATTCAGTATCATTTACATTGAATCCCGTAGGAAGTAGGGAGCGTTTCAGCTAGCGTCCTCTGGCGGCGTGTGAGAATTCGTTGCCACTTTTAGATAGCAGAGATTTAGCTCCTCCGTCTTAACCTCCTTGGGTGGATTGGTGTTTGGTGGTGTGTGTTGCTGTCGATAGTTTGTTTATCTGTCATTTGAAATAAGCCGACTATACTCTAAAACTAAATATATGAATAAATAAGTGCTTCGATACAGATTTAATTCTTTTCAATGGAGAGTTTTGACTCTATTTGCAATCTTTTGCTTAGTAAAAGAAAGTTAGAACGGGATCAAGGGGTTACAAAGCTGACTCAGTATTTGGAAAAAGCGAATGCTAGCGATATTCATCAGATACAAACATCACTAATTAAAATTTTGGAAGATGATGAAAGTATATGGGAGGCCAAGCATGGATCTCTTCTTGGAGTTAAAGCTTTAATTATAAAAATGAAAAGCATAGAGTTAGTTGATGAATCCATTTTTCTGCAGAACATTCTTAAAATATCAACAAGTTTTTTAACTCATGATGAAGTGCGGATACGTCTAGCAGCCGGTACCTATTTCTTTCTTTGAAATTTTGGTGCATCTGTAAAATACCTTTAACTATTTCCTCCATTCATGAATATGCCAACCAACTACATGCGATGGGGCACACTGAATAATGGGGCACTTAAGAAGAACGCTTTGACTCTACTGTTTTTTAGACTAACTATTGTTGTAAATGTTCTGTCTGGCTCGTTTTTTCCAAATCTTTATCTTCACATGTGTACCAAATTTTGTATAATCACCCCACTGTACTTTTTTCCACCTTATACCCACAGCTTAGCAGTGTTCACCAAAGCGGGCCCAGCCCAAAAAAACCCGCCCAGGTTTTTTCGGGTGGACCAACTTGAAAAAAACCCACTATGTCGGTAAAGCGGGTCTCCCTAAAAATTTCAATGTCGTTGTCTGCACCATGGTCCTTGTTGGACACAGGCGCGGATCCAGAGGGGGGGGGGGGTCATGGGGGTCATGACCCCCCCTTAACCGATAAAATATAGCAAAAAATTGCACTTTTGGTACTTATATTACGAAAAAATAGTCAAAACCCCCAATTTTTGCCCCAAAATTGCACTTTGACCCCCCCCCCTTTCCGAAAATGACCCCCTCCTTAGCCAGAAGCTGGATCCGCCCTTGGTTGGACACACATAGTTAAAAGTTATTAACTTAATGCTTGATATTCGAAAACTAAAATGACAAGCATAATAAATCATAAAAAGTTCATTTCAATTTATATTTTACAATTTCTAGGTGAAGTACTTGGAAGTATGTGTTTTCTGAAAGGGCCTGAAATTTATGGACTAACAAAAGATTACATACTTCAACTGATTACAGATAATTTAGAGAGAGACTCCATGGATACAGATTCTGCCTTTGTTGAATCTAATGAAGATACAAGTGTAGAAAAAATTAGACAAGGACAAAGAATTCGGGTAATGTTTTGCAATCTCATTTTTAGTATTATGTATGATTGTTTTTAAAAAATCATCCGTATTAATTTTATGCAATTTTATTTTTTGATTGCAAAGTCAGTTCTGTCGAATACCTAATATACATACAAATTTATATACAAAGGAGCCAGCCAGCTCTGTTCACAGTTAGACTAATCCTTGTGTTCAAAAAAAAAAAAAAAAAAATAATAATAATAATAATTACGTTTAGTTGAATTCTGAAAAAATAGGGGAATGTAGGGAGCTGAGAAAATTGTTGAAATAGATGAGTCAGAATTTGGAAAATGTAAATATAAATAAGGAGGCCTGCAGTAAGAACGAGTATATAGTGAAAAAAAATGCTTTTGAACAAATAGTTTTTTTATTTAAATTAAAGAATGCTTCTAAAACCATCATTATCTGAAAAGTTTAAAATGCCAAAAATTTAAATATATCCTTGCTTAAGATCAGTCTTAAAATTAGTTTATTAAATTTACTAATGAAATTAACTTTATAATTACTAGTATGTTGCATTGTTTTTGGCAACACTAAAAGAGTATAAGTAATTACTTACTATTAATTAACAATTAATTAGAATAAAGAGAAAATTAAAAAAAATAGTCTTTAAACAAAAACAAAAAAAAAAAGAAAAATGAAACTTGATTTGCCAAGGAAGCATAATGGCACTCTTTAATTTAGTATCATAACCTACTCTGCATTGCTTGTAACATGATTTCAGCTGATGATGTCACACAGAAGTGCAGAAAAAATTTCAAGCCTAAAATTTTAACAGAACACAAAAATTGTTGGCCCAAAGTATCTCTTAACTGAATTTGCACTGTATTCATAAAATTATTGTATAGTGCAACTTGGAAATCTAATATGTTATGCATAGATGTGTTTCACAGGCCTAATTAATTTCAACACACCGAAATTTCTTGCATAAAAAATCAATCTGTAAACACTAAAAGGCTTAGTTAGTTTTTTAGAAAATATAATTTTCAATTTTATACAGTCCTATTTTCATAAATGCATAGAGTTTTCCTATATAAACGCCCAGCCCTTGAGATAGTGCAGCTCAGAATCATAATGGTTCTAGGAGGAAGGGGGGAATCTGCTAAAATGGCATGAGGCCTGCCTTGGCTCTCTCAACACATTGTAAAATTTTCCTAAAAGATATCAAAATTTAAAGAAAATTACTCTTAAAGTATTATTAAATTCCTGCTAACAGTTTTTTTTTTTACTAACATTAAAAAATAGTACCAAACCTAGTTCAAGAGCTCAGTCTTATTCTGCACTGCACTCCTGGAACCCCTAACCCAGAACCAATAAATTCTGTAACCCCAACAGTGCTGATATCCACTAGGAGCAACTTCCCTACACTGACCATTTTTAATATTTATATTAAAACAGGCCAGAATTAAAGGGTCTTTTTCGAGCTTCTTTCAAGTAGTACATTTTTAATCTGAAATAGCATTGTAAAATATCTACACATAATGCTTGCAAATATGTTTTTTTAATTCTTTACATTTAGGATTTTCTTGAAATCAATTTTAATTAAAGAAAAATTGTATATTATAGCGATTGAGTTCTGATGCCTCTCAGATATTTCATGATACAGCTGGTTGGAAATGCCTGGAAACAAGTATGAAGTAAGCTCTATACGGTTAAAAATTAATCCAATCATAGGTACAATTGTTTTATGTAATGCCAGGGTTGGCAAGTTTTTGAC
>JAXGGA010015354.1:0-29410 GCA_038373865.1 Uloborus plumipes
CAAAAATAGACAAATAAAATACAGACCTCTCTGTGAAAATGCAAAACTAAGAAATAAAGCATAGTAATTTGGAAAACAAGTTCCAACACATAATTCCAAACTACAAGAATGTAAAGCTTATTTCTACCTGCTATAGTTTTGTTACTTAATCAACATGATCCAATAAAAACCTTATTAACTGGATTAAAATCTACTTCCTGCTATTTTTGTCATTGATCATGAAGTTAATATGTAATAATTGATTTAATTACTTGCTTAATGATTACCTCTATTAAAGTGCTCATTGTGCAGTATTTCAAAAAATAAATAAATAAATAAAAATTTAAAATAAAGAACAAATGACTCTCTTTCTTGGGGGGGGGGGGGTTGCAACTGAAGAAAATACTGTAAAATAACAGTCTCGCAAGCTGTAAATCTTGTTGAAACTGAGAAATCGGCGATTTCGCAAGCGGAAAATTTCGCGAATTTTAAATTAACAAAACCGAAACTTGAGAAAAAAAAAATCTCGAGGCTAAAACTTTCGCGATTCGGACCTGCTGACGAAAAAGGAGCTTTTATAGAAAATATGAAAATAGTGATGTGAAAAACCAACTACACCATGAAATACAAGGTACAGATAAATTGGCCTCTATTGTTATTAAAGTTAATAGATATAATTTGTTTAAAATTGGGTGATAAAAGTCAATTAAATGTTGAACTAAATTCACTATTAATTTTTTATCTTTGTTATGAAATCAGAAACTAATATTTAATAATTATTATCCTATTAATTAGTATAAAAACTAGTTCAATTTTGATATTTTTACTGCTAAAAATGTTCCTATTATTCTCACACGGAAAAAAGCTAAATTTCTTCTTAATATTTAACATTGAAATTATAAATAACCTATTTACTTGCCGAAAAGTGATCCTCACAGCACCAATGAGAGGTTTTGTTGGATAGTTTATTGTTCTTTTTCTCATCCGTTCTCATTGCATTAACATGTATCCATGCTTTTCGTTTGGTAGGATCTTTTAGAACGCTAAAAAATAGCTTGTCATGCGTATTATAGGTTATATTTTTGCAACAAGGGACAAGGCAATACTTATAACTACCCTTTTTAGTCTCTGCCATGCTCTAAATTTTACAAATAGGTAGTATTTATCAAAAGTAAGGAACCACAACTCTAAAACGCAAGCCGAATCGGTCTTCTACTAGCGATTGGCGCGGCGCCGCTGTGCATTGTGACGTCACATCAGCGGCCATCTTGATTGCAGTGTTTTCCCGCGAAATTTTTAAAGCCAACTTTAAATATTAATATCTTTTGTCACAGAGATCGTATAATTTAAACATAGGTATCATTTTTCACGTCTTTTTCTGCTCTACATTTTGGAACTAAGAACGAAAAACGTGCAAAGAACTCATTGATTAAATGTACAATATCACTGGCTAATTTAAGCTCAAGAAAATGCTGTGCAAATGTGAAATTATGTTAATTTAATAGAGGGTGTAACCTCCAGAATTTTAAAGGGAAGCCTGCAAGCGTGCATGCATTATGTCATACAGGTACCGAATGTCACTTTGTGGTATTGAGTGCCATGCTTGTTGCACTTGTTGTGTCAATACTAGGACCGTCATTGCTGACTGTTGATGATGCTCGAGGTGCCGTCCAATGATATCCCATACTTTATCAATTGGAGACAGACCTGGTGATTTTGCAGGTCATGGTACCATGTCAGCACTCTGTAGAGCACATTGAGTTACAGCAGCGATGTGAGGGCGAGTGTTATCCTGTTGAACAACTCCCCCTTGAATGCTACTTATGAAGGGCTGTACTACAGGTTAAATTACCAAAGTGACGACAAATTTTCAGTCAGTGAGTTTGGGATAACCACAAGAGTGCCCCTGCTGTCGTAGGAAATTGCTCCAGAGACCGTGACTCCAGGTGTGGGTCCCGTGTGTCTATGCCGTAGACCGCTTGGATGCAGGCGGTCCCCTGGCCTCCTTCTGACCAATATACAGCCACCACTGGCACTAAGGCAGAATCTGTTTTCATCAAAAATTACGACAGAGATCTACTCCGACTTCCAGTGAGCTCTGTATTGGCACCACTGCCGTCGGAAATGGCTATGATTTACAGTCGATACGCTTGTGCACGGAGTGCAAAATTTCAATCGATGTCATCTTTCAGTTGTATAAACACGCCTACCGAATTTCGTTTATCTAGCATAAGTCTTTCTTGGTGTTGGGATTTTTTTTTCCGACAGTGTATATTAAAACAGAAAAATGGTTACACTAGTAGTGAATGAAACGGAGGCACTGCTCTAGGCTGACAGTCATGCCATATTTTTGAAGCTAGTCAGACTTTTTATATAGAACATAATAAAAAAAAAATGTGAGAGCATTATTGAACATTTTATCATTTTTCTGTCATTTACAGTAGAGCCCGATTAATGGAATAGCCATTTTGATACAAAACAATATTCTAATAAGTGCGATATTCCATCATGCGGTATCAAACTAATGCATTGCAACGGTTTGTTACAATGGAAATGTATTACATTAAGCGACATATACTTTTAATCGATATTATAATAAGTAAGCTCGACTGTATTCCTTTGTAATACATTTAATAGCCGACAATTTTTACGTTCTGTGAATTTCATTCACAGGCTACTGGAAGAAATCTGCAATTAGGGCCCGTAGTAAAAGTTAATCCCTTTTAATTCGCTCACGGTATTCCGATACTGAAGATACTGGTATACCCAATTTCAGGCTTATTTGTTATCTTCATTTATGAAGAGCTGTGAATAAGGTGAAACATACGTCCTTTTGCTAAAAGTACCACTCACTGGTAGTTAAACTTGATAAAACTGGGAGGTTTCACATTGCCTGTTTATTGAACATTTGTTGACTTGCTGAATTAAGTTTTAGTCACTAGTGTGAAGGCAATCTCATAAGATGATATTTACCTTTGTCTCATCTATTAATGCTCCAAACAAATAATCGCTAATGAGTGATAAAATTCCGCATCTGGGTGCCATAGGTGTGCTCATAGGTATTTGATATTTCTTTAAAATCTATCTATCTACAAAAAAAGTAGAAAGAAAAATAGACAGCTTAAAACACAAAGTTTCGCTCTTAGTTCGCTTTTTTTGCCACATAAGCACCTGAACTTATGCTACTTAAATAAACGTCTATTTTGTAACTCCTCAACCGACTAGCATAAACATTGCTGTCTTTGAGGGAGGAAATAGTTAACTTTCTCATGCTGAAAATGTCCTCTGAAGTGCGTGACGAGTCCTGGGGTTTGAGTTAAAAGTTCGGTTATTTTTAGTCATAGCATACTCCGAACATGCAGATGCGACCAAACTCTCGTAATAAATAACTCGAAGGTATTAAGAACACATCTTTTGCCATTCATACGTTCTTAGATAAATATACACGAACCAAAAAATATTCAACAGTCAATCGGGGATGACTAAAATGAAAATTTAATCCAAAATTCCAGTAAAAGACTTTACTAATAAACTTCTTTCTTTATTATGTAAAGAAAGCACGTAAATATAAACTTAAAAGTAATATAATGAAATCCAAACATGTTTCATGAAAATAAATGAGTACATTTTTACATACAAAGATTGTTATGAAGCAAAAAGTCCTTTTTACAGTTTAATTTATTCTGCAGCTAAGATAACATACTACATTTTTCAAACTCTAAAATATCCATCTCGGTTTTTTTTTCTTAATTCCCAGAAACAATGATTTTGTTCACATTTGAAAAGAAAAAAAAATAACAAAAAATCAACAGAAGGAAAATTACATGAAAAATAAAATGAAAGGAGAAATAAATTTGAAAAAAAAAGTGCGTATATTGCGTCGATTAGACTGAATTAAACACGTATACATTTCGCTATTGATGTCTTCTAAATGTTTTTATGAAGTCCCTTATTTATGAGATTGAATGTAAACTAGCAGATAACGTTTTAGTTAGATTAAGAAAATAAGTTTTCATTTTAATACGAAAAATGTTTTGTGAAATTATTTAGTTGATACAAAATATTTTTCTACAAAGAAATGGCATGTTTTCAAAAAAAAAAAACCTTCATTTACATAGCGGTTTTAATTTATATAAGCTTGTTTTTTTAGCATTTGTAATATTAGAAGTATGTTTATAAAGCTCTTATCGGAACATTCCTTGCAAGTAATTACTGATATCCCCTTACGAGTGTATGTGTCCGAGGGGGGGGGGGTGTAAGAGCTATCTCAGCCGAAATCCAAAATCAATAAAGTAGGATTCCTATTACATCTTCAGCTTTTCGATTTAAAAGTTCTAGTTAAATGCGGTATTGATTAGAAACATTGTGGAATCGTCTTACTGAAAAGCTGTGATTGGAGAACGTGTGTTTAAAAACAGCCAATCACGAGGTAAGGTAAGGAATAAGAAAACTCCCATGAGAAGTTGAGCATCTTCTGAATTTCCATTAAAACTAAAATGAAAGTTTACAAAAAAAAGGGAAAAAAATAAGCGTTTAGTGCTTGCATTAAATTGATTTCCACCTACTTTAAAAATCTAAGAAAATTGAGGCTTCGTAGTTAAGAAAGTGTTTTAAATAAAAAGAGCGTGTAGTTTTTCTTGCTCAACTTTTATTCTAAGGAGGGAGAAAAAAATCTTACGAAGGTAATTTCATCACTTTAAAGACACCTTTTTATTTATTCATTTCTTATATCTTATACCAGGTTTTAGCGACGAAATGCAATTAAGTCTCGCTTTTATGCTTCGATGAACGTTGAAGGACTTGGGATATTTACTTCTGATGTCTAAGACATGACCAAAAAATCTTTCTTTTACTGTGTCAAATTTTTCTTATATAATATTTTTTTTTTACCATTTACAGACTTAAATCCCTTGTTTAGTATTGCAGTAATACCCAATTAGATTGTGTAAAACTATTCGAAAAGTTTATTCTTCAACATTTTGTTTTAAGAATTACTATGACTTATCAACCATCTGAATGTAAAAAAATAGTGAATAGTATTTTACATAGGCAAGAATAACAGAATTTATTACGTCGAATTGAAAAACAAAATACAGGGTGTCCACTCCAATCGTGGACCAATAGCTAATTTCTAAACCGTTAGAGATAAGCATATAGTTTATTTAGGAAAAAATCTCCAAATTATGAAAGGAATTTTGGGTCTATTCAATGTTTTTCAAAAAATCAAATTTTGAAAGAGTTACGAAATTTAAATTTTTATACAGCCCCCCAGTCCTATCAATCATATTTAGTAAAACATTCTTGACACTGTAACGTTTGAAACTAAAAAAAAATCACTCTTCTACGACAAAAATTGACCGAGTTATGACGTTTTGAAAAATCAAGATTTTGCATTATTTCATGACGTCATCCAGAGATCGCTTAAGGGACCGTATGCGAAATCATTCAAAATCTTGATTTTTCAAAACGTCATAACTCGGTCAATTTTTGTCGTAGAACAGTGATTTTTTTTTAGTTTTAAACGTTACAGTGTCAAGAATGTTTTACTAAATATGATTGATAGGACTGGGGGGTTGCATAAAAATTTAAATTTCGTAACTCTTTCAAAATTTGATTTTTTGAAAAACATTGAATAGACCCAAAATTCCTTTCACAAATTGGAGATTTTTTCCTAAATGAACTATATGCTTATCTCTAACGGTTTAGAAATTAGCTATTGGTCCACGATTGGAGTGGACACCCTGTATAATACCTTAATATATAATTAAATAATGTTTTTCGATTAAATAATCCAATACCCAAAAGAGCATTTTTTTTTAACCACCGGCTAACGCATTTTGTCTGTTCGAATCAATTTGTCCACAGCAAGTATTGTAATTAAAATTGTTAATATAGGACTCTCCCAAATAAAGATCATACGAAATTTAACTTAAAACTAATTCTACTGCAAAATAAGTGCAAATAAATACTTTTTGGAAACATTATATGACAGAAACAAATGATCAAATTAATTTTTAACGGAAATAATGTTTAAGGACTACTGTTTTAATTATTTATTTACTTTTAACCGAATACGATGATTTTAGATTGATTCTAATCCTCCTAACTGAGTCTATATTCATTATATATTCATTATATACTCTTTGTATATTGAACAAATACATTTGTGCTAGAAAAATAAATCATGGTTTTTCAACGTTTTGTGGCATAAACTTGCAGAGTACTGCAAACACGTGTTTCGCGGTTACAAGCAACCCTTTTTTCCAAAAGAAAAAAGAAAATGGGTATTCCTTGTAACTCATTGAAAATGGGTATTCTTGTAACCTCAAAACACGTGCATGCAATAAGCCATGCGATAGAAGTTTAAAAGCATTTCTATTTGTAATTGTTTAATCTATTTGTTATGGTTTGACATTTTTTCACACACATTTGCACTTTACTCTCAGAATTTTAAACTTTGGATTACTTTGGAAAATCATGATAATAGTAATTAGTATTATATCTTCAGTTTAAAATGTAAAATAAAGAAATAAAAAGACACTTAAATTTGGATTTTCTTATTTCAATTTAAAATGCTAGGTAATATAAGAAAATTCAAAGACCTGCTTTCTTATATATGGATATATCCAGAATACTTATTTCTAACCCACACTGTCACCTCGAGCTGAAATACTTTTTCCAAAGCTAATTCAATATATGGCGTGGTGCTTTTTCCTTTGATCTAGGCTTGAATTCTCCCCATTTTATATGAAAAATGCAGCTCTGTAGAGAAATAAATATTTTTAAGAAACCCTATTTCGTCTGGCATTTATTGGGAACCCACTTCATATAGCTATACTATGTAGTCAAATCACGTCTGTAGACGAAATACACTTAAAGCATTGTAGGAACTCAGAAAAAGGATGGGTTAATGTTGTATACGTGGATAAGGGAAAAACTGTTTTCGCTTTATTTTAAGAGGACTGCTCTGAATATGCATCTTAAATTACAAACACTGATACAACTTATAGTAATTTGAATATAAACCAGTAGTTTATACAGAATTAAATAAGCCTAGTTACGTTAATTTCCCTTTGCGTTTAAGCATAAAAAAATACATTACAGAGCTCAGTTTAAATTTTTTGACTTTTTTTTTTTTTTTTTTGAATCTGAACAGGAACACTCAATAAATACATAAATAAAGTAGGGGTGAATTGGAATGAATGGGACATGGGTTTGAATGGACCACTAATAGTTCCGGTGAGTGTACTTCGAAATCTATCTATTTTTGGTGATAATCAATAGCAGTAATAATTTATATATTATCTTCCAAAAGCACGAGCAGAAAGAATCTGCTTGAAAAATAAGTTAACATTTTCTTTATAAAGCAGCTGCTAAAAAGCAATTTTAATTACTATTTAGTTGTTCTGATTTTTATCTTTAAGATACGTTTTGGTTTGAGTTTAGCATTTTCTTTCACAATGGTACACTTATGTTTAAAAAGCATCGTTAGAGTGTAAATGGATATAAACTTATGATAGTGAAGCTGAAACGATGCTTTTTCTTTATACTCAAATACATTTAGGGGGGGGGGATAATGTTTTTTTTTATCTTATTTTTTTTCTTTCTTTCTTTCTTTCTTTTTTTTTTTTTGTTACCTTAGATAAAAACAAAACTAAGTTGATATTTTAAATTATCGATTAATTATTTAAAACATTTGTGTTCTAAATTACTCTATGTTTACTTTTATGCGATAACTGTTATTGTTATTCTTATTAAAGCTATTTATAGTTCCAAGTTCTTATTTGATTACTCGTTTAAAAATTATGCATCTCATTTTTTCAAAACATGTGTCATAAATGTTTTTGCAAGAAGTATTACTAAATTCAAAGCAAATATATAATCTTTAAATTTATAAAAAAGCTTGGTGCAAAGCTATGGAAAGCGTTGGTTTAGTATCAAGCTTTTTTTTTTTCAGTATTTGCTATGCAGTAAAGTACTTAAGTTCCTTATTGTAAACATTCAATTAAAATAATTAAATGTATTTAGAATCTAAATAGTTATTTTAGTTTGGAAAGTGGAACACAAATTTGTGATATTATTTTTTAAAGTTTTGCATATAATGTAATTTTAATTACATTTCTAATTAGGCTCTTAAACTAATACTTTTATTATAGATATTTGCTTCATTTTTCACATCAACGAAAAAAATATTTCGTACACATTTTTCTTATTTTAACATTGTGTACGGATCTTTGCAATCAGTGACTCATTCAACCCTAAAGTTGGGGATGAATTAAGTTATTTTAGTTCTTTTATAACTACTTATTTGAGGAAATATTTGCTTTAATAATCATTTCAGAACAAAAAGATAAACTAGCTTTCTAGGAAGCATTCCTATTAATAACTAAATTTAACTTGGAACCCAATTACTTAGGCAAAAAAAGTACGCAACTATTCTTCAACTAACAATAAATTGCTACAGCAAGTGATCTTAATTTTTACCCTTACAGTTGTTTAAAATTAATATAAATGCAAATTCTTCATAATTTTTCCTTGTTTTACTAGAAATAAAACTTCCCAGGATTATTTTTTGAATAGTTAGTTGAGAACTTGAGAGCCTTTATACAAAATTGACTAAAAGAGTATGCATATGCAAACGAAGAATAAGCACGGGGATAGTGAATAATGTTTACATAAATACAAGAGCACAAAATACGTTAAAAAATAATATTTTTATAATTTTTACTCGTTTATTCATGAAAAATAAATTGAAAAATAAAACACGCTTATTTAAACGGGTGCGTATTTCTTTAAAATGCACAAATGTACATAATCTTTCTTTCTTTTTTTATTTTAAAGTGTTTGGTTTAAAACTTGAGAACTATTATACTTAAACTAACCAACAGTGTACGCATAAGCAAACAAAGAATACGTACGTAAAGGAGTAACGATTTATGCTTGAAACACAAGAACACATTAAAAAATCCATTATAATAATTCAACTTTTTTTTTATAATGCAACAGTTTATAAACTTGGAGAAAATATTTGCTGCAATAATAATTGAAACACGATATGAGATACTTGTTCTCTAGGAAGCGCTCCGATCAATAACCAAGGTTATCTTAGATGGCAATTACTAACACTCCTCATGCATAAAAAAAGAAAACTGGCTGCTCTGAAATCCGAAATCAATGACATGTAAAGCCCATTACGTTTTCTGGTGTTCCTTTCAAAATTCACTCTTCCGTGCGGTATTGATCGGGTGGCTCTCTCGGTACATTCTTTACGATAACCCAAAATGTGAGAACCTGTGTTCAAAGGCGCGCAATCTCTTCCTGGGTTAGAGGAAGGGAAATTGTCCCTAAGTGCGTAAAGTATCTTTAAAACTTTTAAGAAAATAAATATATAAGATTTCCCTTTTGCTTGAGTTGTGGTATAGTTAGCAGTCTTTTTTTCTGTTTTTTTTATAAGTTAATGGCTGAAAAGTTGGAATATAATGAAGTTTAAGTTTAGATTGACTTTTAGTAGTTTGTTTCTTTTAAAAGTAATATTAATTTTTAGTAATAGCTTCTAGATAAGAATATATTTTTGAAAAATATTACTGAATTTGACGCACACTTTCAATAAACATGCTGTTTTTTTCTGAAACATTAGTTTATTTTTAAAAAAATTAGCAAAGACTTTTTACTCGTTATATGTTCATAAATGCGCTAACACGAATTAATTTCAGGTGAGTGAGTATATTAATGATACACAAAATTAAATTCGTACTCGTATTTCAGAGTTAAAAGATAACATTATTTTTTAAGACCACAAGTAAGTGTCTCAAATTGTACTTGAACTAATTTTATGTACCAAAAAAGTATTTTATGTCATGCTGTTTTCCAAATAGTCAAATGATCAGTTCAGAGGCACACAAACTCTTCCTGAGTTAGAGGAAGGGAAATTGTCCTGAAGTGTGTAAAGTGTCTTTAAAACTTTTAAGAAAATAAATATGCAATGTTTTCTTTTTCTTGAGTTGTGCTATAGTTAGTAGTTACTTTTTTTTTTCTAATAAGTTAGTGACTGAACATTTGCAAAAAAATGAAGTTTAAGTATAGATTGTCTTTCGGTATTTTGTTTATTTTAGAAACAATATTAATTTTCAGTAATAGCTTCTACATAAGAATATATTTTTAAAAAATATTACTACGTTGAAGCTTATTTTTGATGTAAAAACTTTTCTGTTTTTCTCAAGCAGTAGTTTTTTTTTTTTCTTTTTTGGTTAATGTTCTTCGGTTTCTGCTAAATGTGCTGTTAACTCATTATCTTTATAAATAAGGTAATACGAATAAATTATATGATTGCATACCTTTTTTATGGTCAAAATTATATTCGTACTCGTATTTCAAAGTTTAAAATAGCATTCTTTGAAGACCAGATAAAGGGTCTGAAAGCCTTCTTGCCAAAAAAGTATTTTCTGCAATGTTGTTTTAAGTATGTTGTATGTAACCGTATAGGAGAGAATAATGGCACCCTCACTGTTCATTATTGCAGATTATCCTCCTCACCCCTTGCTGTGTCTCAATGCGCAGCTACATACTATCAAAGGTGCCATTTGGTGTTCGGAACTTTTACCTAGCAAGCAGTTTACCCTAAGACAGGGGTGCCCTGCTATCTTTCACCTCAAGATGACTTTATTCACTTCAGAGTCACCTAAACTTCTAGCAGTGTGTCATTAAACCCGAAATACCCACATTGATTTACACGCTTCATTTTCTATCTTTACTAAAGCGTATAGGACATTTAGTAGCTATCATGATCTTGAATGTTGTCCATGGGCAAGTTCAGTTCTCTCGTTAATTTGGGTTTTCTGTTAAATGCACATTTATGTCATTATGTCATTATTTCTTTCAGGTGTCCTTTTCTCTTACTGAATTAAAATTCCATTTACACGGCGAGCTTTTTTTTCTTCGAAACTTTGTATTTATACTTTGTGATTAGATAAAAAGTTAACGTGAGCTATTAATCAAATCAAATTATACATCCAAAATATCAATCTGCTCTGTGTTTACATTTAACTAGTGTCATTTCTGTACCTCAGAACCAGACTAACGTAAGTCCATTTTCGTCATTTTTCAGTAGAGGGAAAAAAGGATTATCGAATACATGCAAAGGATGGGACTCGCGCTCTTTTCACGCTGCTAAATAATTGTGAAGGAAATTGTTTTACAGAATACTGTTCTCATGAGTCGATGTGGAATAAGATTCTACATACAATGAAGCGAAAAAGTGAAAATGGCCATTTTTGGACTTACGTCGTTCTGGTTCTGAGGTACAGATTTGAGAAGTTGTCTTAAGCTCAAACCCTGTGCTACTTACCTTAAAAAATACGTGTAAGAGATACTTTACATGCTACCTTAATTTGATAATTCTTTGCAGTATAGTTAAAGCTAATTTGATATGACTATCAAAAAATAAGTTTACAAAATAATGATCATATACTGTTCTCCAAAATTATATATGTAGGTACTATTTTCTTTAAAATAAAGATAAGAATCGAAATTTGGAATATTAATTTTTAAAATTGTGCAAGTATTATTAGTTGGATGGTTGCGCAATCAGTCAGTAGTTTCTCAGTTTATTAAGCTGATTTTTATTTACGCGTTGAGTGGAAAACCGTGTCAAAATGTATGACTTCAAAAAATAATCTAGAATAAAAGCAAAAGGAGCTTGTATGTATCAAACTTATAATTTGAACTAATTCAAAACGGTTAAGAGATGACTGTTTAATTAAGAAAAGTATTTTCTAAAGAAGAATTTTTAAAATATTTCCTGTGTGGTATTTGTTTCCTGACTTTTCAACAAACTTTTGGAGTAAAGATAATTAAGGAATATTCTTGGCATGCCGGAAATTTATGAAATTCATGAGTCATTCTTTAAATAGCTTTGAACAACAAAGAGAAGGAATAAGTTAAATTAATATTTAAATTTACTGCATTCACACTAATGGCTTAACGTTGATGAGCTTAATTATGAAAATGCACGTTGTCAAGCGTATCATTAATTAATAAGGCAGTATCTAACCATTTATGTTTATTAGCAAATATAATATAGTAATCAAATTTAATCAAAAATTATGAAACTTGGAAAAACGTAAATTGAACTGGGGCCAGTAAAATAATTACGGACCATTTCACATCATCCATCAGTTCGAATTAATAAGATTGTTTGCAAAACTCTCTGAAAAAAAGAAAGATTTTTTAAAAACCCTTTTTGGGGGTAAATCAGTGCTAATTTCAATGCACACTGAAGTGATATGATTTGGCACAACCACTTGGCGCTTTATCGGCAAGCTTTTGGTCCCAAGTGTTTTTCGTGAAATTGGCGACATATCGCCAAGTTGGCCACGAATTTCGGCGAAAAGAATGATTATTTGAATTTGCGTTCAAATTGGCGCTATTGGCGATATTTTGCGAAAAATCCATCAAATGATGTTAAAACCGGCGATATTTAGAAAATGAATCATTGTAAAACTGTTTTTTGTACATTTATTCGTGTCAAAATAAAGGTGTGAATGTTTGAATTGATATCTTTTTCGCTATAAGGCACTATTTTAGCACTTAAGGCAGCTATTATGAAATTTAAAAGAAAAGGATGTAGTGTGGGTCCACACCAGATTTTTTTTCTTCTTATCACCCGCAATTAAAATTTCTCAGTATTTATAGTTTCTGCACAAGAAACTCGGTTTAAGTCTTTTAGATGAGGTGGTTCTGGAAATGCTTGCACAGCACAAAAATAGTGCTTTTTATTTTTCTGAAAAATTGAAGCACTCTGAAAATTAACACTGATATTCATTTGTAGAAATTTCAAAAAGAGTATGATATTATAATTTGCCATTTTCAAAAATTGTAAACCTGCTACAGTGTCGAATAAATATGAGTGAGATAAAATTGAACGAGATATAATGTCTTTTTACTATAACCTTTGACAGCAACTCTTTTATTTTTTTAGATTTTGTTTATTAAAATAAAATTTAAAAAACAGCAAGTTTAGATGCATGCACTAAAATATGAATGTTTTTTTACAGTATAATACAGCCAATTTTATGGTAATAAACTGTAAAAATTGCTAATTTTGCAGTGATAAACTGTAAAATTGTTAACTTTACAGCACAAAACTGTAAAATTGCTAATTTTGCAGTAATAAACTATAAACTTATTTTTACAGTTTAATACCGAGCATTTTACAGTTTGAAACTGCAACCTCTGCTGCCAGTATTATACTGCTGTTTGTACAGTATAATACAACTAAATTTTACGGCAATGAACTACAAAATTTCTACCTTTGCAGTTAGAAACTAAAACTGTCAGTTTTACAGTTTATTACTGTGCATTTTACAGGTTTAAATGGGAACCTCGGTTGCCAGTATTATGCTGTAAAAACAACAGTTAATTTTTGCAGTGTAGCTTCAATTAATATGCATTTAATAGTGTCATTAAAACTTAAATTATCTTTGGCAACACTCTATTGCCGGATTTTGATGGGAAACCAATTATACACACTCGAAATATGCATCTTTTGTATTGTCTTTGAATAACGAATTAGTTTTCCTCGAAAGGGAATCCTTATGTAAATAATTCTTTGTGTTTCAGAACAAACAACATCATTACATTCGGACATAAGAAAGCTTCTCCCAATGGAATATGTTCGCGGAAATACCTCTTTTAGCCAACTAATGGAGTGGAGAATAGAGGAATTTCATTGGCTCTTCCTGAAATTGCATGGAATGCCTGATATGTAGTTAATGATTAGTTGGGGCTTTATAAGAAGAAAGGAACTGAACACAAAGGCTTTCCATACATTTACTATTCGTAGTTTTTGGATGGCCTAATACTTTACGTATAAAGGAGGTTGTTACTGGGAGTTGTTTCTGAGTTAGTTAAATGTTTAGTAGAATATAAAATTGAGTCTTTTAATGCAAAATAATGATATAAGATTTTGTTGAATTTCATCAGTGCAATGCATATATTTTTTCAATTTTTAGAAATCACATGCAAATAATCTATAGTAAAAAACATATCTAATTCATTAAGTAGACACAATATGAGAATACGTAAATATGAAGAAGTTAAAGTGTCCATTTTATCTATGTTACTCTTTCATTTTTAGTTATACAGTTTCACTCTGTAATTGACTTCGGTTCTTCTATAGACATATTTCTTATAGTATTTCATTTAATTTACTGTTATTTCTGCTTAAATGCTAATGTTCCGGCAGAAGTTGGTGTCACATGTAAAGTGAAGTAAAAAATATCTTCAATTAAAAGGAGCTGAAGTAATATTAAAAGTAACCTTCGGCTAGTAGATACTCGTCCATTTTTTCCCTTGTAAGCGCATTTAGTACCCATTATGTAACGAAACTGGCTTCTTTCTATTTAATGTAATCATTAGTTTTAAATATTTTTTAAAGTTTAATTTAAATTTATTTTAATATTTGATTAGTTTTACTTTCAATAAAAGTTTCACTCATTTAAAAATAAACAACTGCACCACTAAGAAGAGCAAAGATCTTTGAAAAAGCCCCGGCATACAGCTATAAAATCTAAGGATGATTCACCTGTTTCTTTTTGTTTTTTGTCACTTATCCCCACTCATAAAAACTGAATAGTAAACTAAAGGAATAGCTTACTGCGTCCGTAGTTCTACGGTTGGATCTAATTTGGTAGTTTTTTCGATTACAACAAAAAGTCCTGTATAATAAATTTATAAAACGTTTTATGTACCTATATTTTTAAGTAAATCTATCTTTGCATATATGTCCCTTACTTTTGAATAAAATGCATTAAAATAAAAAAAGCATTAAGTTGTTTTTTGAATTTAATTTAATGAAAATATAGCTCCAATTTGTCTTGCGCTTGTTAAACCTACCACTGCGTACCAGCTTTCCTTTTTCTTTACCTTAACGTTTCTTATGTATTTACGACACACCATCAAACATTATAAATATAGTTATATACTCTTAATACCGCATGATGATATGTAAAATCACGTTTTGTCTGTAGGTAAAACATAAGCATTGAGTGATTGAAATCAATTAGTACTATGTTCTGTTAAATGTACTAAATGATGCACTACTGTAGATGCTTAGCAACACATCATACCAATAATTATCACTAATACGCATTCACTGTACCAATATATATTTAAAATGAAGAATAACATTTAAATCTGAAATTTATTCTGCCCTTTTATAATATAATTTTTAGCATCACATAAATAGCAATAAATATTCATTTTTGATCCGCGTTTGTGTATTGAACTCCCTGCTCTTTTATTAAAAGAAACTTGTAACATGTTTAACAGTTTGCTAAATGCATGTAAACATTCGCATTAATCAACGATGAGGAAAAGGAAGGAAAGCCGCAAAAAGAAAAGTAAAAGTATTTTAAAGTGCGTTGAAAACTTTTGACGTTTTCTGACTCTACAATAAATGCATTGACAGGTATGTGGAAAAATATCCACGCTACCTCTTAAAAATTCTAAAGTAGAAAATCTTGCATTTAATACATCCAATCACATGTAGCGTTAAAAAAGAAAAAATGCCTCCCTCGGGTGCTCAAACCTTTTCCTAAACTTCTATTAAAAAGAATGAAAATAGAAAAAAAACAGCTTCGACTCTCCCTGAAATTGATTTCCGTCCTCGCTAAAACTTTTTCGTCTGGGAAAAGTTTCATAATGAAAAAAAAAAGTATAAAAAATTGTAAAACAGAAATGAATTCTTCGTTTCCCAGCTGTTGCCAGTTTTATTTTCCTGAAAATGAGCGAAATACTTTCCTATCTATGTTTATGTTGCCACATAAAAAATGAAGGTTTTTTTAGAAATGTTATCATGCAATAATTAAGAAATATTTTCCTCATTCGTTCAATTTTAATTGTACTCCAAATGGTTTAGTTGCTATATGTTTGGACAATTAGTTTTAAAATTAAATACAATGTGTTTTTTTTAAGTACTTTTATTTAGGTGCCAGAGAAAGGAGTTATGAATAAAAATTGATTTATACAATGTTTTCAGTAAGGAATTAGATGCTAATTGAACGGAGAAATCATTCTGGCTTTTTTTTTTCGGGTTCGATAGATAAATGTTTCATATTTTCTGATAAAAATGTATCAAAATATATTTTAATTTGGCTTAAAGAAACTTTCGATAATTCACCATTTTTATCAAGACACTTTTAAATATTCAAAAATGTCTTCTCATTAATAAAAATATCTTGCTTTATGCTTGAATAATCTACAAAAATTAGCATGTAACAACATGTAACTCAGGTTAATATTAAAAAGTTCCAGCAGCCGTATTTCACAATTTTAGAAACGAAATGCGTTGATGAATGTTGCTTTTTAAGAGTATTAGTGCATAAAGAAGCTTTAGATATGCACTACTACTATTTTTGGTTATTTTTTAGGCATAATTGTGGCTTTAAAATAAAATAAAAGAAAATTTTTGACTCGATCTAAGTTAGTACTTTAAGAACTTACCTTTAAACATAATTTATGTTGAAATATATTTTTATACACTAAGAGAGCATCATAAAGAGGGCCGCTATTATTGATTGCAGCCATATTGGCAATTGGTATTTTGTTTAAAGAGAGGATGGAGCGATTAACCTGTCCGAAAAGGTTATAAGCTTCACCAGATTACAGGTTATTTGTCCCTCGAATGACTAGACAGTGTGATATGATTCATATTTAGTATTATTTACTTGTGCTGAAATAAATCCGAGGCTGAAATAACTCCGAGAACTACCTTTATTTACTTTATTTTGGCAAAATTATCAATTTGAAACTTGAAAACGTTCAAGCTTCGAGTTGCGGAACTTCTTAAGTGTAAAAGTAAAACAATTTTTAATTCCGGTTTCATTTCAGTTTAAAATTATTTCGCATGAAGTAGTAAAACTGCAAACTTTTAAAAGATTCATCAACTTTAAAGCGAGTCCAATTCCCCTCCCACACACATACAACAGCAACAAATACATTTGAATTAGCAAAACAACGTAATAATGTTTTGAAAACGCAAATAAATGAAAAAGAAATTGCAACGTTACGAATAATACATACTTATTTTTCGGTAATAGTTCTTGAAAACTTATATTTATCGATTTGAGGAAATTAATGGTTTTAGTGATGTGTTACTTCTGGTGTCATTGTGCTACTTGGGAGTCCATGTTTTGGGGTAGCACCAAAGTGCTCTATAATAATCTAGATAATACTCGTCCGTTGTATCTAGCATTTTCTTTCAGTTACATGTGATTTAATTAAGTACGACAATATTGATATGCGATTTAGTTTTATTATGACGCAGACTAACTCGACTGATGCATGGTTAAACAGTAACTCGTGTTTTAATTGCATAAAAAGTAGAATCAAAGTGTATTTATACTAAAAACTAAAAATATTCACGAACTAATTGTAATTTTCTAAGAATTTATCGGCATTCGATGAAAAAATATGGAAACTTTCTGTGTAAAAATATCCAGTTTCCAAGGCGGGTTGTGTTGGATTTTTTTTTTCATTTGTGTTAATCAAATAAATTAGTGAATTGTTTACTAAGAGCGTTTTTATGGCAGATAATTTGGAAAAAAAAGACATTTTTTACATTTTAATCAGCCATTATTAATTTGTCTTCTTTGAAAGAAAAAGAAAAATATTAATAATGAAGTAGCTCTAACACTTTTGAAGAGAATATCTCTTTTTTTTACAAGTATAAAAACTTTTGAGCTTTTACCTTATTAACTTACATCGTGTTGACAAATAACACTTTTTTTTTAACATTTTGTCCGCGTAATTCAAGTAAACTAAAAATTAAACAGAAACTTACGTCTAAGAGTTGTAGAACTAGGCTATGAACAATGGGGAAGTCGCATATAAAAGTAAATTTTTTAATGTCTTAGGCATGTATTTATTTTATTTACTTTATTTAATTTATTTTCTGCAAACTATTTTGCTCTTATACATATTAGGGTCAAGTGGGGGAATTATGGGCCACTATCTTTCCAGGGTAAATAATAATCATTAACTTTTTACTGTTAAGAAACATTTTTACCAAAACCAGAAAATTATTTAAATTCATCCTTATACATTCAATTTCTCTTTATCAAGATAAAACATAATGTAACAGTTAGGTTAATAAAATAAAAAATGAAATAAAAAAATCATGGAAAAATACAATTGAATTTTGGCACCTGATATTTAAATTTTGTTTTTCCCAATGAGGAATTACGATAGGTGCGTTTGTTGGCGTGTGTGTGTGTGTGTAGGCGGTCGTGTATCTGTGTGTAGATGGTCGTGTATGTGTGTGTAGATGGTCGTGTATGTGTGTGTAGATGGTCGTGTATGTGTATGTAGATTGTCGTGTATGTGTGTGTAGATGGTCGTGTATGTGTGTGTAGATGGTCATGTAGGTGTGTGTAGATGGTCGTGTAAGGGCCGAATTCAAGTGAAACACCATTGCAATCGCTTTGAGGCGATCGCAATAGACCAAAAATGCAATCGCTACTGGTCAAATTACATTAGAAGTCAAATTACATTAGACAGCTAGCTCTAATGTAATTTGATTACAGAAGTCAAATTACATTAGAATCGCATCTCGTAGCGATTGTAACGTTTCACTTGAATCCAAATTTGGGAATTTGCGATTGCATTGGTGAGTTGCGATCGTCCGTGTTCTACTTGAATTTCTGCCTTAGTGTGTTGGATATGAGGACCACCATCTGCTTCATCTGCTCTGCTGAGGACCAGAGGGGCGTCTAGACTACTTAAAGGAGCCGAGTTCGCACCAGCATAAACAGGTGGACTGGCTAAGCAGTTCTGGGTCCACCATCTTGTTCCGCTTGGCGAAGGCTTCGCTTTCACTTTAGCAGAGCAGGGGTTAGTCAGTTAGTAACGTTGGTAGGCTGCAAGTTTGCAAGAGGGACACAACGACTGGGGCTCAAAACGAAAACATATAGCAAATCTTCACTGCTTAAAAAAATAATTAAAAGTAATAAATAAATAAAAATAAATAAATAAATAAAACAAATAAAAAAAATAAATAATGATAATAAACGTCAGAGCTTATTTTTTGCCTATGTATACTATTTTTGCCATCATGCTATACACAAAATAGGTGATATTTTTTTCACGAAAATGCTTTCGTGAAAAAAAGCATTTTCGTGGCAATTTAAGTTAAAGTTAAAAGTTTAAGTTACTTGTTTATTTACTGTTTATCAATATTTGACTCTTACCGATTTTTAAAAAAATGTTCATGTGGTAGGAAAGTGATGCTCGTGACTAAAATCATTATTATTTGAGGATGAAAAACGGAAAGATGCCTGTTTATAAAATAAAATGCGTTTATTGTTTTATATAAATCTATGTGTGTATGTGCGTGTGTGTCACCAAGATTTAAGCAGTTTTGCGGCGAAACACAATCCCACTTATGTGAATATCTCAAGAATCCTATATTCACCAAGTTTCATTCGAAACACGCTTCAAAAACTCAGTGAAAAGATTTCAAATGTGAAGAAACTGCATGTCACTATAAACGTCGTTCACCGTAAAAGCTATTCTATAGAATAAAATCTTTCTTTCATTTTTTTCCTGAAGGTGATAGTCTGAGAAAAATAAAAGTTTTTTTTTAGTAAACCCCAACGAAGCAAAACAGTGTGAAGCTTTACTAAAGTTTAGATTTAAATTGAGCAATACCATTTACTCTCAGTTTGTAATTCACAGCATTTCTTTAAAGATGCATAAAAGTTAATTTTAATCTCAAACAGGTTGAACAAGTTGAAGCTAAACGTTTAAATGTCATGGATTAAAAGAGTTACAAATATGCTTACAAATATACGGCAGCAACAACGGATTGGACGAAATATAATGTGCTATCTACCAAAACAAAAATCTGTAAGATATTAATGCATAAGATTATTAAATTAAGAACCATATTAGCGTACAAAAGTGCAAAACGAAGGCATATTAAAGGAAGGAAAAATGGAAATATTCACTGAAATAGTGGTAAACTTGTTAACCCTACACTGCATGATTTTTTTGTTCTTTGAAAGACATATATATGATTTTTAATGTTATAAGAAAACATTGGAACACATTTTTTAAAATTAATTTTAAGGATAGATGGTTGTATTTACTTTAAAGATACCTAATACTTGCTTTTAATACTTAAGTTGCCTTATGCATGGTCACAAGGAAAAATATTCCATGTAGCCAATTGGCAACGCTATGCAGTGTAGGGTTAATTTTGCATAAAATATGTTATAAGACGTTAAGAAACGCGTTTCAAGTTTGTAACTTAATGACTTATTCTATTTTATTAATAAAATTAAAATTAATCCGTTTAATATTAGCCGCAGAAAATAATTTTACCATCTTAATCCAAGTTCATTTTAATTTAGAACGTCTACTTCCAATATGTTCAAACAATCAAATACCCAAAATTGTGCTGCTTTTCGCCATAACAAAAGTGAATGTGCTTTGTTAAATGAATCCTTAGAAATGTTATTTCGGTTTCCAATCCATTGCTCGTGGAACTCGGCACAAAATCTATTTTAGTACTTACTCGCAAATTTTATCGATTAGTACTAGAGCAGTGTAATTACAAGACGCTAATTACAGAATCTTATATTTTCTCTGCAAACCTAAATCATAAGTTTTAGAATTTGATTGTAGTAAACGTAGTATTTCGCATCTAGGATTGTTAAATCATATATAGGGTAGACCGGGGTTAATTGGCATAGTTTTTACGTTTTGATTTTTCTAATTTTTTCTGTCGTACTTACGGTAAAATGTATTTGAGCAAATATTTAGAAAAGTGCCAATTTGAGTCCCAAGAGAATTTTCACTAGTATTTCAATAACTAGTTAAAAAAAATAATTTTCCCCAGAAAGAAGATAAGGTTCTACTTTCATTTCATCTAATAACATCAGAAAAAAAAAATTTTTTTCTTCAGAAAATATTATTTTTATACATCAAAAATCAGATCGGTAACGTGTCCCAAGTAGCAAAGCTTAGCATGCAAACAGGTCATGCGCACTTTCTCACTTCCCCAAAAAACGCACTTGCACAAAAAACGATTCTATTTTTACCCCTTTGTTAATATTTTACTTCATTTTTGTTTTAATCGTTTTCTGATTTTCTAGCCGATGCGAAATAAGCGTGTCCCAAGTTTAGCCGTCAGAGTGGTAACAATAACTTCCGATCTATGTTTAGGCTACCAAAATCATTTCCTGCACCAAAACCACGTAATAATGAGTACCTGGCTGAATGTTTTGTCGAATCGTAATTAAAAATTTGCATTTCTGCATCTAAAATTGTAGGTAAGTTTTTTTAAAGTGATTTTATAAAATGTGTGTCATTTGAGTCATCAGATCGGTAACACGCTCTAAAATGCGCAGTTTTTATTATTTTAAAAATTATTTTATATATAAGTATAGTCCTTTATTACAAGTGAAAAAACCACGTGTTTGATTTTGGTTCAGTGTGATCGACTCGGAAATAAAAAAATAACTTTGTCAGTTTGTCAGATCGGTAACAGTCAGAGCGGTAACATTGAAAAACAGCGAATATGTTACAGAACTAACTCACACGTTTCAGAATTATAAAAAGCAAAAATCATAGGTTTTAGCCATATATATTGAATATTTTTGTTCTTAAAAAATGAAAAGCAATGAGTTTCAGTACAATTGCTTCATTTGTGGTTTGTATGACCTAACAATAGAAGTTAGTAAAATAAGAAAAATTGACACTGCAGAAATTAAGTTAATTAATTATTATTATTTAATGAATTTATTTTTTTTTGGTGCTTCAATTTCTCATAACTTCGCTAAATAACTAGATAATAACTAGCATGCTAAACTGAATTTCTGATCAAGAAATTAAATTCCCTGTAACTAATTAAAGAAAAGCAAGCAGCAGAGTTGTGTGTTGCAAAAGTTGAAGTTGTGTGTTGTTTCAAAACAAAACAAATATTTTATTAGCTTGGATTTGGTAATCTCATAATTTATTTTATCTAAAAATCTTATCGCTCATTTTTATTTCCAAGAAATGCTTTTTCATAATGAAATTTGATTTTTTAGCCTAATATATATATTTTAATATAATTATCTTAATTCTATGTTAAAAATGCGAGGAAATGATATCATATTTAGAGATGTTAACGAAGACTGAAAGCATAAACTCAAATATGTAGCTCATATTAACATCAGATCTGTAACATTCATCAGATCTGTAACGGCTTAAAAGTGAGTAATCTAAAGAGGGGGTAAATAACTTCCTTGACCTCCCCCTTTTATTTTCTTGCATTTAGACCCAATTTAGACTTAAAATCCAATATTAGTTTTTTTCTGCAAAAAAATTTTTTTTTCAGAAAACTCCAACTTCAAATTGGCACTTTTCTAAATATTGGCTCATTTATGCCTCTGATAGGGTAGCATCTTGGCTACAAAAAAAAAAAAAAGAAAAAAAAAACACTAGGAACATCATCTAAAGTTTACTGGGAAACTGGTGAAAAATATTTTTTGAAAGAGCCTTAACACTGCCAACTTACTCTGGAGTCCGGGTAAGTTGGCGGATGTATCGGGGTATGTTTCTATGTTTACAGAGAATTGCGCTCAGAGGAAAAACGCTTTTCTGTGCTAAACTAGTAACATTGAAACCCCCTGTGCAGCCAAACTAAGGCACTTTACCTGCGTAAATATCTAGTGCGCATTGTCTTAAATCTTGAATTTCCTGCCCTTTAAGTTTGGCCAGTTTGGTTGTAAGCAAATTCGTAAAATTCTACATTTGTGCCAACTGAGTCCTACTATCATTTAAAAAATACAGTGAACTGCTGTAAAAAAGTTCATACAATACAGTTTTGAAACGAAAATGCCGATGTGCTTTAGTTATTAGCTGCCACAAGAAACATTGCCAGTACTTAGTGACTGATCCAGTAATACGCATGAAAGCGAAAATGCACGATGAAGAATTGTCTTGTATAAATACGATCATCAATGTTTCTGAAGCACATTGATTCAGTTAAATTTACATAAAAAAATGTTTCATTTATTTATTTACTTGTGGACAACCCTGAAGTCTGGAATATGTCGGGTATGTGCAATTATGCATGAATATGCAATACTTTATATAAGGTACAGACAGTTGTGTACCATAAGTGGATTTAAGGGAGGTGTTATGCATAAAACCTGGCATACTAATCATTTTCATTCGTTTTTCTGAAGTTTTACAATAAACTAATTCTTCTCATTTCCGGACCAAGAGAGACCAAAATATGCATAAGTAAAGGAATCTTCTCGTAAGTCAAGTCCAATATATTTGTATGTCTCACCCTAGGGGTTTGTTGATGGTAATGGTAAAACAAATTTAAAATGGAAACTAAAATTGCTTAAATGAAAAAGGAAATCCTTTGGGATCAAAGGAAAGTGGAAGAAACTTACTGCCTGTGTGTAACCGCTGTTTCTAAACCTCCAAAACCTTAAAATCATTTGCAAAGTTTTTAAAGTTCATATTCATAAATCTATGCTCGCTGAAGTTTTGTTCTCAACAACTTAATTTGATAACTTTATTAGAAATTAACTTTACAACTACTCTTATCCACTTTTTTTTTGGCAATTACCTATAAAACTTATTGAAATCCAACCACCTTGTTCCAATTTTGTTGGCGAATATCGTCATGTCTCGTTTATGTGCATGTTACTGCTAAAGGTCGAAATTGGAGAATTTCAACTTTTACCATTGATTAAAACAAAATGTTTCGTGCTGCACTGATGTTTTTGATATCTCTATTTTTAGCAGAATTATGAAGTGTCTAAATTTAAAGTAATTGAGCTTTAACCCTTAAACGTCATAATTTTGCTTCGACGTTTGGATTGCTATAATGCAGTTTGGAGAAACAAACGCAGACTTAAGTACGGTTCAACTCTAATTGCCTTCCTTTTAGGAGTTTAACCGTTAAGTTTGCTAAGTTTACTTTTAGCAACAGTTTACAAGGAACTCTAAGCTTCTATAAGATATTTTCTTCCTCCAGCTTGGTTACCTACTTCAGACTGATGAGTTCTAATAAGAACGAAACTGCAGTCTCTGGATGGTACGGCTGAGCTGGCGGAGTAATACTTGTAATGAAATAAGGTTAGAAAATAAAGTTTAAAAGAAAATAAATGTTTTCTTCCAGCAATGACAGAATTTATTTTAGAAACTAATATTTCAAGTAAAAGACCTTTTCCAATTTTTGGCTAACAGAAAAATATTAGTTTTAGAAGTTGACATTGTTCTTTTAGAGCAGGGATGCGCTAATGTTGGTGTCCATTGGTCAACACTGACATTTACGAGATTTTAAACTATTACAGTAATATATAAGTACACACAATATGCTTTATCTATCCTCGATGTAATAACCTATACTTTAAACTGTAAAATATTTTTTCAAACAAATCCATTGATTCTGGAGATCACCCTCCACATGCAACTAACCTACAAGATACGCACCATCTTTCTCTTTATAATTTTGGAATAGAATGTGTGTGCAACGATATGTTTGCTAGTGATGTCTTCGAAATATGAATTACTTATGAGAGTTAAATTAAACGAAACCTTAATCCGGTACATCATTAAAATCTTTTTCGATTGTCGTTTCAGCCATAATGTCCTTACTAATATAATAAGCGATAGAAACTGCAGTAAGAGGCTAGACACAAGCCGCAACCTCATCTGCATGTAGGTCAGCATCGCCTAGGGCAACCTTTAGTACCTGTTAAATCGCAGAATGTGCGCAATTCAAATGCTTCCTTCTCTAGAAATGCATTAATTATGGAAGAGCTTCAGGCATTTGTGGAGTATTTGACATTTCCGTTTCCATAGAACTTAGTAATCATAATTAGTTGCATGTGCGAACGACGCATGAATCGTGCATTCAAATGAATTTTTAAAGAATGTATTTCATATATGTTTGGAGCATCAAAATCGGTATTTTCGGGTTAGATGCCTCGTTTTAATTTGTAGCTAGGAAGGAATTTCCGAAGACATTTATCTTTCGACTGGATTTTTGTGGATCATGGAAAATGTTAAGAAACAAAAGCAAAAACCTTTTGGGGATAGCTTAAAGCATTCATTAAGTATATGCCTCAAAAAATAAATGCGTATTGAAAAGGGACCAAATCATGATTTTTATCAAATATTTAAAATATTAGTTTCAGCTTGCGGCTAACAGATCTTCTAAATTGTTAATTTCCACTATGGTATCTAGCAATCGATCACTTAAAATTACTTCTTAGTATATAAGAAGTACTTATAATAGAAAGTGGCCTTGAAGTTCTAAAATTGGCTGCTAAAGAAATAAGGGTAAGTGGTCAAAGTTTCGTTTTATCACATAGCAGAGGAGACTAGCTATAATATTGCTGGCGCGTTTCCAGATTTGAAAAAAATACGCTAAAGGTATTCTTTTGTATTTTAACAACAAATAACAACTGCCTAAGGATTAACGTTTTACATTAATATTTCAGGCTCATGTAAGATAAATAAAATATTCGTGCAGTTTTTAAAATCTATTAGTTTTCTTTTGTCTGAATTCTGAACTGCTTGAAAAGAAAAAGTTTTATTTCGTACTTAGAAGTACAGAAGCATTCATTATAAGTTAAATCGTAATACTTTTTCGAATATATTTTTTTAAGTTTCCTGATAAACGTGTTTTCTTTGATGCAGAAAAAATGACAGTTTTTTATTTAAACATATTGCTTTCAACACTGATAAAACTCAACAATGTCTCTGGGAGCTTTCAACTACGCAAAACAACAAGGATAAACGCGCCAGTTGCGACTTTTTGAAAATGCGCCAAGCAAGGACTGAAAGCGCATTTTCACCGATTTTATTCCTAATTTAGAACTTCTCTCCTCTCCAGCCCTTCAAAGATAATTTACATTTTAAAATAATGTTCCTTTCCCCTCAAAATTAAAATCATGTTTGATGAAATCATTAAAAAGGAAAAACGTGAAAAAGGAGCTACAGTAAAAGGTAGAAGATGGGGGAAAGCGGTGACTGTAATTAGACTCAACGGAGCATTGTACATAATAATCTGTAGGAATAGTCACGAAATTCATTTTTATGTCACTCAGTGCCGTTTGTAAACAATATCAGGTTTCAGCGGTCAACAGAGCAGTCTAAAACAATGCAGTCTTATGAGTCCAAACGAATGTACGATAATAACGAGTTTTTTTTTTTTTTTTGCTTAATAAATAGCTTGTTTTTCAGATTAATTCGTCCGTTAATTCGTCATCAAAACAGCACAAAACTGGTCAAAATAGAATACATACACAGTATGTGTTGTATTTAGAACGAGTGTAGCTTGATCGCTTAACGAAATTACACATGCATCAGTATTAACTATAATTAACTATTTTATTCCATTCATGAGTAAGAAATGAAGATTTATAGATTCTGAGTTCTAATCGCAATTTAAGACATCACAAATTACACAAAATATGTTAATAGCTGTGGCTGAGATATAAAACAAATATATTTTTTCTTGACAATTAGGTAATATTATAAGGAAACAGAGCCAGATGTGGAACTGAGGTCAAATTTAACAAATGTAAGTGTTGGGGAAATTACGATAGCAAATAAAATACCCAACCCCCCTAAAAAGACTTACTGAAAGGCTCTAAAATAAATACACAACTTTAATTATAAGGTTACGCTTACTTTTTAGAGTACACTTGAGGTCAAAAAGCCCCATGATAGTACGTAATATCACAGCTAAGTGAAAAGTGAGTCACAATCGTCACAATTAAAAGTCATCATCATTCGACCATCTCACATTAGTCATACTGAGATACTAGTACATTTTGACATGTGTCACGTGATTACCATTTAATGACGCAAATTTTTTCCTCGCACTCATCATTGCACTGTACGTGCTAATAGATAATTAACATTCGGAAAGCTTCAAAATTTTTCCTACTTCATGCTAGCGTTTTGTGACCAGCAAGCTACTGTGACTGCAACATGATCTTTATAAAAAGGTTCCATGTATCAGGGCTGCCTTTTGGGAGAAACACTGTTGAGCCCGACCCCTTCTACGCTTTTGGGAAATTAATAAATTAATGTGCTCATATAAAGGTGGTCATGGGTTTTGCTGTCTTTTGGTATAATTTACATTAAGTATATACTATCCCCCCTCCTCCACCGATGTAAGAAAATCGAAAAGATAAGCTGACTATTTATAGCAATAGTATTAGGACCAAGAATGAAATGTAAGAAACTTTTGAAGTTCCATTTAGTTTTGTTAAAGTTGTAAATGTTATTGCAGAAATGTGTGTAGTTATAGAGTTAGTTACACGCATGAGTTTTTAATTACGCAGAATAAAAAAAAACAATTCACAACCACCTAAAAAGAACAACAAAGTTTGTCTTAGGTGCAGTAATAAAGGTAGGCAATGAATAAAGCCCGTCTTTTTTGCTGATAAACCATTTTTTATATGGTTGGTTCAAGCAGAATGAAAAGATAAGACATTTGAAAACATTTTTGTCTCAGTATGAGCTTAACAATAAAAATAAAAAATAGCTTAGTTATGTAGTGTTTAGTATATAGTGTTTAGTAAATATGATGTTTAGTTTATGTTTTTTTGGAAGGGGAAAATAACTAATTATTGGTGTCTTCAAAAAGTTGTTTGGAAGGTGATGGGTGAAAATATATGATTACATTCTTATTCTTACAAAGACACGATAAGAAACTAAAGGTCTTAATCTTGCAATCAAACCAATTCTGGGTAAATAAATAGACTCTTTTGACGGATAAACCTCAATGGATCTCTTTCATCTTCCTTCATTCAACTACATAAATGTGATATTTTTTTTCCCCTTTGAGAAACTTGAAGACAATCTCTTTTCTTGTTGTTATTGAAAGCAGCCAAATAAAACCCAAAGAAATAGTTTGCAAAAGTTTTTTTTTTCTTTTTTTGTGGATTCGTTTTGCCTCGTACACATCTATCCTCAAGTTATTGATTCTTTCTCAGAAAGGGGGAAAACTTGATTGGCTACTGTTTGTGAAGATACCGCAAAATGCGTTTTTTGACTCCCTGGAGAATAATTCTTCCAACTTCAGGGAAAAAGTATTGCTAAAAACTGTTAATATTCGATGATAGCTTTCGATCTTGTTTTTGCTTTGTTACTGAATATAACACGAAATGACATCTAAAATTTCTATGTTTGAAAATATAATTTTAAAATTTCTTTTTTATGTTTTGTTATGTTTGTTGAGTACGCATTCGCTGCATGACTGCGCTGGCTAATAAATCCAAACGAGTGTGTTAATATTTTCAGTTTTTATTTTTAACTAGTGATTTCTAGTTGGAAATAATACTTTCAAATCAGTTGAACATTTTAATTCTTTATCATTTCCAGGAGAATCATGAAGTCATTTACAGATCTTTGCAATATTAACTTTACCCTAAACCAGCTCCTCGTATATAGTTGATTTTAGTCTTAAATACTATTTTGCTTCATATATGAACTTCAATCTCCAAATGTTGCAAAGTCTGATTCAATTTAAGATGGATATTCAATTAAAGAACGCTGATATATCAACCTAATTCAAACTGCATGGATAATGATACTTTCCTCAAAAATGTCTGAAACAGGCATCATCTCCAGGCAATCATAAGGAATACCTCCAACCCTAAAAAAAAATCACTATTAAAACCTTTTTTTGGCTTGAGCAAAAAACAAAATACATCTGCATTACATAATAAATTATTATGTATGTTTACTTCTAATAAATAGCATAGATATTTAAAATTTAATGAAGTGATCAGTAGTGTTGTCATTACCCTAGAATTTGAACTTTGGACCAAATTTTATAACATGATTCTCTACTATTAATAAAACCTGTATTATTTAATCAGCAAGCGATTTTTGGATACAAATAAAATAACTCTTAGATTAAATGGTTGACATTTACATTGTTCTAATTTAAAAGTACATGTTTGGCAAAATAGCAATAGGTAAAAAATTTAAATTTAACTTTTTCTTTAATTTTCAGTTTGAAAATAAGTTTTGCCCGCTTATTATCCATTCATTTATTGCTAAAAAAGTATGTTGGAAAAAAATCCAATAAAATTAAACCGGACTAGAAGTTGATATGAAACCGGTTGAATAAAATGAACCCGGACTAGGTTACCTAATTGCCCGCACATTACGTCCGACTTAACGATATACAGAGTAAGCCTTACCAACTCTCCACACAATACAAGAAAATAAAACAAAAATTAGCTGTAGCAAATACTATCGTCCCCGCTTAATCGGGTAACGGATAAACGAATACCCCGCTTATACGAATAAAAAATCTCGGTACCGATGCCATACACCTAATGTTAAAGATCCCCGCTTAATCGACTACCCCATTTAATCGACTAATATTTTTTGGAACCAA